>PVHY01031878.1:0-12287 GCA_004024945.1 Uropsilus gracilis | reverse complement strand
GCAGACAGTGGTGAGCAAAGCTAGGGTGCGAAAGAAAGGAGGCCTGAAAGAGGGGGGTCTGGGGGCATAGGGAGGCAGGGCTTAAGATGCGACCTAGCTGGTGTCTCCCGCAAGTAGGAGAGAACCTCCATCCTCCATCCGTGCCCCTCGTCCAAAGGAACAGCCTCTATTTCTCTCCTAGGAGAGCTTTCAGAAGCTCCTTTCTGGGTGGGGCTGATCCTAAGCCCTCTAACCCTTCTCACATCAGAACACAGATGTCCTTCTCCAGCGTGCTCCCGAGATGGCGGCCTGATCAGACGGGAAAGGCACAGTGAGAGTGATCTCACCGTAAAAGAAAGAAACAGCAAGTGCCTCTAAAGCTGGAAAACAGGCTGCAGAGGTGACGGCACCGATAAAGGCTGAGCAGCCCTGTGAAGATCAGTTGTTGCCTGCGGACTTCCCTGCTTGGTAGCAGCTGGAACAACATGTGCCAGTGTCCTGGGTGCTGTGGCATTAACCCCCCCCCCAGACTGCTCTGGCCTCTGGAAGGCAGCCTCTCCCTGGAGAAATGGGGGAGTCGGTGGTTCTTAACCCTGACGGTTTTTCTCTGGGCTAAATGGGACTGGTTTGTCTCGAAGACACTCAGCTCACCGCAACCTGAGGTCACCGCCCCGGAGGCTCTGTCAGAGTCATTTCTCAAGTAACTGTGGGGGACCGCAAGGGCCCCTGCGAGCCCAGCACCTCCGCGCACTGGACCGAGGGTGGGGTGCTCACCTGGCTGTGGAGTCGCTGCAGTTCTTCTAGGCTTTGCCTTAGTTTCCCCCTCTCTCCCTCCATGAGCTCCCTGAGGGCTCGCGAGTCCTCACTGGTCTGCCTGATCTGTTCTTCTAAGGTGTCATCGTCAATTCTCCGGGAACTCTGACAGCAGAAGTGGAGAGCCCGCCCGCCAGAGAGGTGGCGGGAACAGGGGATGGTGATGAGGTGGCGGGAGCAGGGGATGGTGATGAGGTGGCAGAGAGACAGAGGGAGAAGGGAGAGATGTGAGGTGGAGGGGGGATGGTCCAGGGAGGCAGTGGAGAAAGGAGACGCAAAGAGGAGGTAAGGAAGAAAGGTCAGAAGAGAGAGGTTCTCTTGCTCAGTTTCAACCCACAGATAACAGCCAGGCATGTGCCTCTGTCTCAGACTTGAGGGGAGCCTGCGTGAGCAGCTCAGGTCACTCGACAGGCCCCTGGCCCCTGCGACCCGACTGAGCGCTGCCGCACATCCCACAAACCAGCACCATGGGGGTCTCCTTCACCTCAGAACACAGGGAGACGCAGCTGAGCTGAGGAAGGAGGGAGCCTGAGGAGAAACAGCCCGAGGGATGAATGAACGGAGAAGTCGTCAGGCAGACGCTACCGTGGGGCTGGAAGGCGGGCGCAGGGGGGCGCCTGGCATGTTCCCTGCCTCCAGAGGGGCTGACAGTTGGCATTCTAAAAGGCCCTTGTCCTTGGTCTTCTCCCCTTTCTGTGCTCATACGCCATCTTTGGTCAAAAGCTTCAGTCCCTCCAAGCTGGCCTGTTCACACTACGCCCCCCCTCCCCCCCACCCCCAGGACCAACGGGCTACAGAACAGTAACTTGCCATTTTTTACCTAGATCCAATTTCCAGAGTCAAAGTTTCCACTGAGCCTGAGGCCTCTGTGGTGGGGAGCGTGACAGTGTGGAGAACGAATGCCACATGTGAGCCCCCCGAGTCTGCGGGAAGAGGCTCTGGAAGCTGCGCCCCCGGGCACTCAGCCTCTCTGTCACCAGGTCAGTGCTCTCCAACGAGGCTCCGGGGAAATTGTGGCAGAGATTTTTTTAAGGTTCCAGCTACAGGGCTCACCTCCCCCTCTGCATTTGGCGCTGACCGACCAGCCCCGGGTGGGCCCCCAGGCCCCGGGCAGCCTGGCCCTGCCTCTTACCGTGGGCTCCATGCCGTCCACGGTGCTCTGGATCAGCCTCTTGAGCTCGCTGAGGGCGGTCCGCAAGCTGCCGGCCGGCACGTCCTTGGCGGACGAGGTTTCTGAAGACTCGTCCATCGAGGAGTCTGTGGAGACGGCCGAGTCGGCGCTGTCGTTCCCGCGGAGGTGCGAGCACAGGTAGCGCACCTGGCAGTAGGCTTCCCAGAGCTGCAGTCTCAGCTGCACCACAGAGAACCACCTGTGACTACGGTGCTCGAGGAAACTGCCAACTGCCACCCGGTCACCTTTCCCTCCCCTGACGCCCAAGGACCAGTTCCCGGAGAAAGGGTTTTTCCGCTTTTTTTGGTTGCTGTTGTTTGTTTTAGAGACTAGGTCTCGCTATGTTGCCCGGGGTAGTCCTGAACCCGCAAACTCAAGTATCCCCAGCCTCAGCCGCCCAAGGTTGGGATTACAGGCGCCCGCCACCTCGCCCGGCTCTGCTTTGTTTTTTGCAGAATCATCTGCCCCCAAAATACTGATTTTCACTGGTGCCAATTGACTTAGGGCCAAAGAACACAGGATCCCACTGGTTACTCTACCCGCTGTTCGGCCCCAGCCACGTGCCATGAAAGCACTTCTCCAGATAGTCAGGTGTGTGACGTTAGTGGGCGTCGGTGCCAAGGGAAAGCTCTGGGTGGTGTAAGAAGAAGCCATCTGGACAGATGACCAATTTCCAGAACTCGGTCAATACCGATGACCTCACAAGGTTAGGATCAGACCTGGCTCTGTGGTTCCTGCTCTGTGACTCATGGGACTGGGCAGAGGCCTGGGGACAGGCTTCGGCCACACTGCAGAGTGGTTCTAGCCAGCGGGCCCAGGACTGGCACAGCACAAGGTCACGGGCTCTTGCTAGGTGAACGCGGACGCCGTGGGCCTGGCTGTCAGAGCACCGGGCACTGGAAGCCCAGGGCTGTCCCCCGTCCCTCCCTCTCCACACCCTCCAGGATGGAAGTGAAGGGTGTCAGCACCTGCTCTCTCTCCTGCTCCAGCTCCTCGGCCTCCATGCTCTGTTCTATCTCGGACAGCAGGGACGTGCTGGTGGCGGCGGAGCTCTGCAGGCTTCTCTCCTCAGTGAGCTCCTCCACCTTCACCTGCAGCTGCCGGCAGGACAGCCGCACCTCCTGGAGCTCCAGCTGGCTTTGATGCAGCTTGCAAGGAGACAGCAAATGGCCGTGAGCTGACCCCAGACGAGCACAGACGTGAGAAACACACCCACCGATTTACAGGGAAGCCCCGAGAAGGGAACACGCTTGGCTAGATGACCGGAGCGGGTGCAACCAGCAATGGCCAGACTGGGGGATTCTGAGACAAGCAACTCAACCACTTCAAAATAATTCCAAGGGGAAAAAAATCTAAGGGTGGCTGGAACCTGTGGATTAAGAGACTTAAGAGGCACATCCGCTAACTACAACAAGGAGGCTTTATTGTGTATCTTGATTCAAGTGAAAAATGTGAAAAATGATGATGACACTTTTTTTTTTTTTTTGAGACTACGTCTCGCTCTGTTGCCCGGGATACTGCAGACTCAAGCAATCCCAAGCCTCAGCCTCCCAGGTAGCTGGGATTACAGGTGCTCGCCACTGCGCCCGGCTGCTTTTTTGAGACCAGGTCTCGCTATGTTGCCCGGGGTAGTCTCAAACCCGTGAAATCAAGCGATCCCAGGCCTCTTGCCTCCTAGCGCTTGGACAACAGGTGCATGCCACCATGCCTGGCTATGATGGTGACACTTTTAAGAGAATGGAAGAAGTGAACACTAACTGGACATACGATGACATTAAGGACATGCTGATAAACTTTTTGACGGTCTAACAGTCCTGTGGTTATATTTTTAGGTTCTTATTGATTATAGAAATTCTGGGATTTACTTGACGATAATACAAAGGAACAGCCACTGCAGTGATGCTGAGCAGGGCTGACTGGGGTCAGTGGTCTGCAGAGCTGGGCAATGGGAAAAACAGCACAGGGTGTCATTTACCGAGTCTATTTTTGCGTTTGTCTGTAGTTCTCTAACATGAAAAAAATTACACATACACACATAAGCACACCAAGTTAGATCCCACTTGTCAGTAAATAGCTAAAATAAAAAAATAATAAGTGTTGAAGAGTATGTGGAACAACCAGACTATCTGCTGGGGAGAGTGGATGTCACAGAAACACTGAAATGCTGTCAGTTCCTAATAAAGTAAAAGACACACTTATGCTCTGATCTAGCAATTCCATTCTTAGATGAATCCCAGCAAAAATGACTTCATATGCACATGAAACACAAACAGGAGAGCCACAGGAGTCTTACTTATTTTGGTCATAAAAGGGGAACAACCCCAGTGCCAATAAAAACAGAATGCCTATATTCACAGGCTGGAATACTATACAGCAGTGAAGAAAGAACACACCACTCTAGGCCCTAGTATGGGTGAATTTCACAAACAAAAGGTTGAACAACAGCCAGAATAAAAAAAAAAAAAAGAACTCATTTCCTCTACGAAGTCCCCAAGCTTCACTGAAATAAGAGAGATAAAAGATAGGATGGAGGTTTGATTCTGAGGAAGAAGCAGGGTATTGATGAGAAGGGGGAAGAAGGAGGCCTATGGGATGCTGATCACGGTCTCTGTCTTGAGCTGGGCATTGGTCACGCAGCTGTATATCTCTGTCAAACCTGAGTGAGCTGTCTACTGCAGATCTGCTTTACAACGTGCGTATTTTCATGAAAAAAATTAAGGGGAAGATAGATGGTCATTTAGAAAGGAGCCGGGGAGTGGGGTTTGGAGTAACATCTGGGTGTTGGTGCCAAGAGCTCCCAACACCCATGGAAAGGCAGTCTCTCCTCCCGCCTGTGTCAGGCCTCCTGGCTTGCAGAGAAGCCCAGCGCTCAGGCAAGGCCACATGTGAAGTTCTGAGCAGGTGCCAGTGTCTGAGAGGGGGCCATGCAGGTACCACGATTCCCAGGCCAGGGATCCTCTCTCTCTCCCCAGCTGCCACAATGTCAACCCTGCCTGAATTCCCCAGGGTCACATCCCTGGGGCGTCTCCATGGCAGGGCAAGCTGGCTCTGCTGAACATCAGCTGCAGGGCTACCGAACCCTGACTGGCAGTGGCATCACCATGCTCCTTGTCCCCCAGCAGGCCCTGGCTGCAGAACCTCGCCCAGGCTGCTGGCTGCTGTGCACAAACCCACAGCCTACCCTGCACTGAGCAATACTTCTGCTCTTGTATTTAGGGCTGCCCCTTTGGCCCCCACAACTGTTTTGGGGAGGTTCACGGATGAGCTCCCTGGGTTTTAAATTTAACGAGATGAACCTCCTATCCAGAAGCATCTCTGGGCTCACCCCTGCTCTTTAAAAATACAGCAGGTCCTGGCACCGGCTTTCCCAGACGCTTGGCCAGCGAGAGGCTACGGCTCCTGCGGAGAAGCAGGCTGCAGGGCGGCGGGCGGTGGCTCCGAGCTCTGCGTTCTGGTGAGTGGAGCGAGCAGAGCCCCAGCCAATCCACCAGGCACCTGGGGGCCTCACACTGCCGGCTGGCGTCAGGGAACGGCTGGCTGCCGGCTGACGGCAACCATGGTCTGCCCTGGCAGGAAGAGTTTGGAGCCTGGCTGCTCGGGGGAAGGAAACAACTGGCAAGCCTGGCCTCGGGTCGGCTATACCTGCCTCAGAGGCGCTGAGGAAATTCAGGAAGAGGAAATTAAGGTTTGGGGGGTGGGGAGGGAGGAGAAAGACAAGACATTCCCAGAAGCACTTGGCACAGTTACAAACAGCATATTACACTGGCCAAACGCTTTACAATTATTTTTCTAGACAATTCCACGTACGGCTCAGCAGGAAGTTTAGCTCAGACAAGTACGGGCTCGGGTTCTGAGGCACTGGACAAAATTAGTGCAATTACTCATCGATGCTGGAAGGTGCTTAATTAATGATAACAGCAAGAGCACAGAAGGCCGGGATGGGTTGCCCTCTCCGGACAACACGTGATCCACAGACACAGAGAAAAACCAAACCAAACCAGGGAAGAATCTCGAGAAGACAAAATCTTTTCTAAAATAAGAAACCGCCCAAGCATTGACCAATGACTAGCAGCGAGAGGAGTTGGAGGGACCAGCACGGGGAAGGGGAAAGGGGAGTAGGGTGGGGGTTTGGGGTACAATATGGGAGGGCCATACCTACAGGGAACAATAACTGCATAAATATGACCGAAGTTGTATGAAAAATCAGAAAATAAAAATAAATTAAAAAAAATAAAGTAAGGAACAGTATCCGCTACACAACAGAGAGGACACCAGCTATCTGGATGAGCAAGGAAGACACCAACTGCCTTGTGCTGTGTACCCGTGCACCTAAAACTGGAGGCCCTCTCCCCACTTTATCTGTGAGGTGCCCTGCCCACTGGCACAGTTCGTCTCAGAGCAGGGGCCTCTCCCTCCTCCTGGGTGCCCCCAGCGCTCTCTGCGGGTGCAGTTCGCCCTCATCTGCAAACTGCCCGGCCAAGTGGCCCTTAGAGAGACAATAATTATCCAGAGTTGAGTGAAAAGCCTGATGTCTGAACAGTGACAAGCTACTCAAAACAAACAAAACAAAACAAATCAGAGTTGGACTTGACCAGTAGTTGAAATTCTGTGTTTGACAGTTGAGCCCTCATTACTGAGTGAACCGGATCACAGGGGGCGATTGCTTCGAGCCTTCCTCTGATAATCCCCTGTCTGAGGGATTAAAATCATGGGATTATAGCCTCCAAGGTCGCTGCTGCTACCTTGGACAAGTCTGGCTCAGAGCCGTTCTGAGACTACCCCCTAAGTTGGGATTTTAATTTCTGCATCAGCAACAGAAGGACTTTCTGGAGGACGCAACGTCAGGGTGTTCGTGTGGCTGAAGGGGCAGGGTCAGCACTGGGAAGATGAGGATTCTGCCCATGAATGCATATGCTCCAGATCCAGGTGGGAACGGCCAGACATGCAGTGGGGAAGTCCGACTGGAGACAGGTGGGGTGCGGGCGGAAGGAGGTGGGGTGTCTGCTGCTAGGGACCGTTGGCCCATTGTGCTTGTTGGGCCCTGGGGTTCACAGGGGTCCTGCTGGGGAACCCCCAGGTTCCCAATTCTTGATGTGAAATAAGGACTTTTTGTTGAAAACAGACTGACCAGAGTCACTCCATTTTGTTTAAAACCTCCATTTTGAGGCCAGCGTCCCCTCCCTGCCCTCGGTGGAAAGGACCCACCACGGCTGGCGGGTCCAACATCCTGTTCTGCCTCCCCCTCATTCCTGGTTGTTCCTGACAACAGCAATGTCCACCTGATAGATGATGGACACCAGCATTGTCCGCCTGATAGATGCTGGATGTCAGCATTGCTGGAAACCCGCAGTTATGGGAACGTGCCCCACCATCATGGGGACATGGGGACGTGTCCTGTAGTTACGGGAACGTGTCCTACACATGCTTGCTTCACAATGGGGCGGTCATGGTGGTTTTGCCCTATAAAAGGTTGTCACAGAGACAGCTCGGGGTCTCTTGCCGAGCTGGCTTGGGGACCCTGGTGCACCAGCAATAAACCTGCAGCCTTGAACTTCACTCAGAGTCCTTGTGCCTTGCTGAGCGGCTCACGAGTCACAACACTTTTCATGTGTGAACTGGTGCTAGCGTGCAGGTCTCTTTTAGGCAGGGGCCATTTTCCCAGGTTTCTTCCCCTCCCTGCACGCCCTCCGGAGCGAGCCTGGGGGTGAGGGAGGCTGGCGAGAGGGCACTGGTCTTGATCCCTCCAGCCGCTCACTCCTACTCTGGGTCACAGGTCATGCCTCCGAAGCAGCTTTGGGATAGAGGCGAAAGCACTGTTCCTAGAGAAGGAGCATCCGAATGTTCTCTGCTCTTATCATCATCAAGCTTACAACGCGAGCAAATCCTTTCTACCTTGAGACGGGCAGCGAGCACCATTTTCGATCGGACGGTTACCGAGGTCCAAATAAACAGGCAACCCTCCCGGTCAAAGGCGCAGAAGATAAGGAGGGAGAAGAACTAACTTGCCCCCCGAAGAGGCTCGTCACCCATGCGGAGACGTTAGGGCGCTCAATCTCAGAGGCTGCTCGCTTCCCCCACCGCCCCGGGTTTCCCTGCACAGCCCACCCTGCGCCCAGGGGTCCTCCGCCCGGTGATCGAGCACCTGCGTCCTGACCACGTCCCAACAAAGAAGGCTGTCACCCAGCAGCCCCTCCCCGGCAGGCCCCCGAGGGGCAGCAGGGGCAGCACCGTGCTCCCAGCCAGCGGCCCCAGGGCCTGCAGGTAGGCTGGCAGTTTGCCCAGCAGCAGGTATTAACGCTCTGTTTCGGGGAGGCTGAGCATGATCATCTTTTTGCTCAGGAGGTTGCTTCTTGTCAGGTGGGAGCTTGGGGGGGTCAGCTGAGGTCTGCTGGCAGTTCCCAAATAAGGACAACTATGGCCACGAAGCAATTTCCTTTAGGAAGAAAAAAGAGGCTAATAGGGTCAGCCGGTGCCGTTCCCGGCAGCTGGCAGGAGAGGGTGTGAGTCGTGCTGCGTCCAGCAGGCAGCTCCTTGACTCATGCTCGGTGCAGCCAACTCGGGGCCGCAGCCCAGGGTGGCAGCAGCAACAAGCACCGTGAGCCGAGCACAGAAAGTCACGGGCACCCCTGGGGCCCCCAGCAGACCTCACAACCCCCAGGGGGCTGGAACAACACTGCCTGTGTTCCAAGCGTATTAATAGACCAGAAAGAACTCCGTGGAACTGCTGCAAGGCCAGCAGCCCAGAACAAACTGCAAGGAGGCCCTGTGGGTGGCAACACCAGGCCTGCCAGGCCAGCGAGTGCCTGAGGAGAAGGAAAGGCAGGAGCTCCCCCTCTCCTCACTCTGCTACCATGACCCTCCGTGCCCCAGCGCCCCCACCCCTGCACCCCCCGCTCCCGCAAGGCTGCCTTTATTGGTTCTCTCATCTCTGCAGGTACCTGGAGGTCCTTGTCATGGCCCTGCCTCTCCAGGATCAGCACCCGGTCCTGGAGCTCCTCCACGGTCCCCTGGAGCAGGTCATTCTCTTCCAAGGTGGCGCTGAGGCGATGCTCCAGCTCCCGCTTCTGATCCGACAGCATCTTGATCTGAAAGGGCGGAGAGCCAGGGCGGCGTGCTGTCACAGGGCGGCCACCCGGGGGAGGGACCAATCCCCAGACGCTAGGACACGTCAGAGCGCCCCATCCCAGGCGGTGCGCCCACCTGCGAAAGCAGCTGTGACCTCCTAACCTGAAGAGAAAACCCCTCCCCGAGAGAAACCATGTGGGGAAGGGTGGGAGTTGAGCTTCAGGGAAGGTGGAATGTGGGATGCCAGACGGAGAGGGGAGGTTAGTGTTCTGGAAATTCCACAGATAAGACAGAGACGGGCCACACCTGGCCTGCCCAGGACTTGGCCTCCCCCCCTCAATTCACAGGAAGCACAGCCCCAATGCCAAGGTGTGGCTGTGCCTCCCCGAGTCGTGAACACCGGAAAATGCCAGCACAGCCCTGGCCCTGGGTATGCATGCTCTGGAGGTCGGGGTCCAGATGCAGCACCCTGAGGTAATGGGGAGCCAGCAGGGTGCAGAAATCAAGGGGCACCTGCATCCGTCAGGGTCCTGGGAAGGACGGGGCGCAAGGCACTGACTGTTTGCAAAGCACCTTTGTGGCTGAGCGAGTCATCTCTGTGAGTGGAAGCAACTTGTCTCACTTATCAAAAAGGCCCGTATGTTTATACAGTGAGAATCAAAAGACCAAAGCCTGTTAGGAAGATCTGTCTAGTCTCTTCAGTGGCGGTGAGAAAAGAGTAGAGAAGAGGAGAAATGCCAAGTCTTTGGCCTCAAAGTACGTGGGGTGAGAAGCGACGCCAGCACTCCCCAAAGCCAGAGATGCTTCGCCCCAAGAGCACCCAGCTCAGGGCTACAGGAAGCTTCCGCATCCCTCCCAACAGTGCGTTTGGGAAGGCTTGTGGAGCTCTGCAGCCCTCCTCCCCCCCCCCTTCATTTATCAGATCCCTGCTGGACTAATCTCTCAATCAGCTTCGCGCTTGTAAACAGTCACCTGATGTGACCAAAATGTTCTCCAGATTCTCTAATCTGGTGTGGAGAGCAATTCACCGAGAGAGACAATCTCAGAGCTTTTCCAGGGGAGAGTTTGAAATGCAAGTCCAACTCGCCCCGGGTCCCCTGAAAGCTGCCGTTCCTCCTGCTTTTCTGGCTGTTTCCAATCTCTGCACTGAAACTGTGTTCCTAGGGCACAGAGCTTCCCTGGCCACTGAGCCATCAGATAGGATGCCGTGCTGGGGAAATGAAGAATTTGGTCTTTGTCCAGGGAGATCAGGTATCTGACCGAACAAAGAAATACTGTCTCTGAGTATGCACCGGGTGAGGGATCAAAAGCAGCAGTCCCTGTGTAAATGGGCCCTCTATTCCCCGCACTGAGGCGACACACAAGGAAAGGGAATTCTCACTCGAGTTGATTTTAATTTAAATACCCACTGCTGTTGTGTTTTCCTTCCCACAGATAATCTTTGTTCCCCAAGTTCCACTCCGTGAAGTAAGAAGGGAGCAATGGTGCTGACACACAACCCTGACCCCTTAGAAAAACTTAGAAATTCATAAACTACTGGAAGTGAACAACTGCAGAATGTGGCTTTTATTTTTTTTGAGACTAGGTTTCACTCTTTTTGCCCGTGGAACCGCAGGTTCACGTTGCCTGGGGTACCAGACTCAAGCAATCCCTAGCCTCAGCTTCCCAGGTAGCTGGGATTACAGGCGCATGCCACCACGCCCAGCTATTTTTTGGGAACTAGATCTAGCTATGTTGCCCTGGGCGGGACTCAAACTGTGATCCCCAGTCCCAGCCGCACTCCATAGGCTGGCGATTACAGGCACATGCCACCGTGCCCGGCTAGAGCATGGCTTTTAAATGTCACCAGTGTTAAGGGGTGATGGAAGAAACCGGCACCCCATTCCACACACCCTGAAACCTGGGACCAAATCTGGTAAATACGCTTAGGAAGGAGGCTGTATCTGAGGGTCCAGACAGGTGAGTGGGGGAAGAGGAAGCCAGGCCACCCTGGGAGTCAGCTTGGCAGAGGTGATAACAGCACGTCATGCACACAGTGGTCACAGACAGGCATGCCAACCCCGCCGAACAAGCTACTTACTTCGAGAACCTGCTGCTCAATGCCAGTGGGAATTCCAAGGGAAGGGAGAAAGGAGGAAACGAGAGGCAGAAGGAAAGAGAAGATATTGACAGGTTTTAGGAAGAATATCTTCAGGTTCTTTCTGAAGCTGGGAAGTGGCCATGGGGTGGGAGGGGGAGCTCTGACCCGCCTCTGCTGGCTGATCCCTTAACCACGGGCAGGGTTAAGGGATGGAACATGAACCACATGCACATGTTCAGTCTGGCCTCTGCTAGGGACCGAGTCAAAGGGTTGCAGTTCAGGCTCTGGACGAAGGGGTTCCCAGGGGCACACAGAGGGAGTCTCCCCAGAGGGCGTCCCTGTGCAGTCTGGTGAGATGACCTGCCCTCTTCTCCCGCCCGGGGGCTTCATTCTCGAAGAGTTGTTCTCCAAGTGCTTCTGTCCTTTTCCCTCTGGCCCCCGCGCCCCCAGGGCCTCTCACATGCTGTCAATAACACCACCGGTCCCAGCCACACCAAGCACCTCCCCATGTGGGCGCATCAAATCCTTGAGACCCGAGGATGGAGACATTTCGGTTCCTCTCGCTTTATAACACCAGGCCCTACAAGGTGGGCTGCGCTGGCTGAAGTGGGATGGGCAAAGGGGAGAGTCCCTTTCCCATCTTGTGTTTGGGGCTGGAAAGGATGTCTGCGGAAGGATCAGCAGAGTGGAATGCGGTCGTTCCTGGTTTCCACACACTCAACCGTAACCGAGGAATTTTTCCAGCTATTTCCCCAGAGAGCAGCCTGCTCTGTGCGCCCCACCTAGTCCCCCAGCTCGGTGCCTTCAGAGGTTTTAGGAAAAGCAGATGTTTGTCTCAGAATGTCCTTATCAAGCAACCCGGGGCAGGGGCTCACCTCGGCCTGAAGGCTTTCCAGTCGGATGATGTGCTGGTTGGTTGATGAGTTTTTCTCCCGAAAGTCTTCTCTGAGGGCGTGGACCTGCATGGAGAGCTGTCTCTCCACCTCTGACGCCTGCAACGGAGGAGAGAGCCTTCAGCGCTGACTTCTGCGCGACAGAAGCCGCTTAACATTTTTGCCTTTTATTGCTCAAGCACCTCTTGGCAGCTGCCCACACGACCCGGACGCTGGAGGAGACGGCGGTAACCTCCTGCCGTCCGTGTGCTCCCCGCACCTGGCAAGAGGTGCTTGAGCAATAAAA
>PVHY01031877.1:0-12285 GCA_004024945.1 Uropsilus gracilis | reverse complement strand
TGCCTGTAAGCGGCAGCCTAGGAAGCCATGGCCTGGGCCAGGGATCGCGGTTCGAGTCCCGCTCAGGGCAACTTAGCAAGACCTAGTCCCACAAATATACAGCTGGGCGTGGTGGCACGCGCCTGTAATCCCAGCTACCTGGGAAGCTGAGGCTGGGCATGGCTTGAGTCTGTGGTCCCCCGGGCAACGTGAGCCTGCGGTTCCACGGGCAAAAACAGTGAGACCTAGTCTCAAGAAAACAAACAAACAAACAAATGCGGCTGGTAACTCAGGCTACAGGCTCGTCATTCTCCCTTCCCGAATGTCTCTTGTCTCCATTCCATTCCTTTTCATCTTTCTCTCTTTTCCCCCCTCAAAGCCAAAGGCTCCAATTTCCCTTTTGGTGATACATTTCCTCTTCCCCACCTGAGGTATGCAACAAAGTAAAAATACCCTTATCTTGCTTAGACCTCTTTTATCTCTGTTTTTCACACACAGTTAATGGCATCACTGCCTACATTTTAATACTGCCCAGTAAGCTTGGGGTCCCAGCTTCAATATGCCCATATTGGGGTTCCGGCTTCAATTGCACACTCACACTTATGGACATATATAGACACAAACATATTACATCATTGTCTACACCGATGTTTTCCCATCGATTTTTCTTCCATCTGCACGAGAATGTTGTATTCACTCATACCTCTAGTATATCAGGATCTTGGGGTTGGTGGATAATAGCACCAGGAAGCTGATTTTCTGACTGAGTTCTGAGTTCTGCTGCTTTTAGAGGTTTGTAGATGCTGCATATGTGAAAAGCCAGTGAAAATCTACATTTATCTTTATCTCAAGTATCCTCTGCTCTTCTAACTCTTAAATAAGGTATTCGAAAGTGCACTTTGCCTTGAATTCCATTTAAATATAGATATGTAAATATATATGTATATATATATATTTGCAGGGTAAAAAACAGCTTCGAAATACACATTTTTGGTGGCAGATATTTACACACACATAGAGCTATATATATATTTACATGTATATATGTACACTTTTAAAAACAGAGAATGAGAATCAGTTTATTTCAATAAATATTTGCTGAACATCTGCTTTGTGAATGCACAGTGAGAGGCTATTTTGAATAATAGATGATGACAACCAGCAAGGAATTTATAATGTATTTGCTGGGCAGGAAAACATGGAGACCCCATTATTTAACACAAGATTAGGTAGCAAAGGCCATTATTTTACATGTTGACTCCTCCCCTCAATAGACAGAAAGATCTTTGAGGGAAAACGCGATTTTTCCTAAAGCAGGATTCTATCCCTGGAGTGTGGGGGCCACTCTGCTGGCTGTAGATTCCCAACTACCATTCACAGACCTGGGTGTGCACTGGCTGGGCCACCCCTGAAACAGCTCTGCTGAGGATACTGGGGAGACAAGATTCTCAAGGTTGCATGGGGTCAGTTCCTGAAGGAAGCCAATGCTATTCTGAGGAACTAGCAGAGAGAGAAAGTAAAATTCTCACAAACCTGAAGTTTCACTTACAAGAATCCCTGGGGCTACTAGCCACCCTTTTCCCTCCATCCTTGGAAGTGATTCTAGTACAGCTAATTTTTACGATTGGACTAGATAATAATTTATGGGCTCTGGGTAAATTGTTCACAATAATATTTCTGTTGCTTCAAGTGACATAATCGAACTAGATCTGTCATGAATTGAAATATACCTTTCAAAAGTTGTTTTTAACCCTGAAAAAGAAACAAAACAAAACATGATTTCCCAACACTAGGAAAGGAATGGCATTTAAGGAACAATTAATAGCAAGATTTTTGTGCAAATAATCATAGCATGTGTGATGTACAGCTATTGACATATTTGCTACATAAAAATACATGTTATACAATTCTCAGTTTATATAATGATCTCAAATATATCCATCCTTCTAAAGGTTATTTGATTTGTCAGTTTCCAAGTAGCATGCAAATAATTCATGACTGAGATTGATTTCCCCCAGCCCACTTCTGAGAGAATGATTGTTTTCATTTAAAACATTATCTTTTCCTCTATCCACAGTGAGGACTGATTTGCATCTCTTTCAGTTCTACTTAAAACACTTGAGCATTTACTTTAAGCTAGAAGTCTGGGAAGTTCGATGGCTTGGTCGAAATAATGGACCTTCTTCAGACTTCCTTGCAATGGTTGCTTTGGTTTTCGTGTTTTGCTCCAGTTTTCAATCTCACCAGTGAGATGTGAAATTACTGGATAAATTACACTCAGCAATTTTCAGGAAATACATGTTGCACAGCTCTGCTTAATAGGCCCTGGAGGTCCAGGGGAGACATTTCATCATACTTTTTCTTCATGAAACATACAGTCCAATTTAGTGATAGACAGCATAAAATTATCCAAGAAAATGTGGCATTCAAACCATGAATTATAAAACAAAATGCTAACATCTGTTTAATCTCAGCGGGTACGTGGGTGTAAGTTGTATTGTTTCCCGTCTTTTCATGCATTAAAAATGTTTCAACAAGAAATGATTTTGATGTTGTAAAAATAGGCTCTGCCTAGGAAGGGTGTTGCCTTATCTCTTATAACATGCCAGGAATGTGCCCCAGAAAAAGTGCTGATGGGCTGGAAGTGGGGAAGGAAGAAAAGATTTGATTGTATAGAGACGTGTCTATGTGTGCTTGTGTGTGTGTGTGTGTGTGTGTGCGTGCGCACACAGATATGTATGGGGACAAACAAGGCAGGTATTTCAGACAAGTAAAGTTAAAGGAGTTGGTGAAATGGGAAAGATGATGGAATGTTTGTAGATAATCTACAATGACCCATGTTGAGCTGCACACAGGGCATGAGGGAGGGAGAAAAGGTAGAAATCTCAACCAGGCAGGAATGCTAGGGGCTCCCTCCTGAGGAGTGCCTAGGTAATTCAGAGACAAGGAGAGAGGCTGTCTATTTCTAGACCTGGTGCATTGACCAGGCAAAATGCAGATGGAAGACTGACCAGGAAAGTTCACAAGGGACTCAACTGCCGCCAGCAGTGAAAATCAAAAGGCAAGAGATTGAAAGAGACTGAAGAAAGACTCTATAGGAAATGGCAACTGAAGACAATGGGGTAAAAAATAACCAGCACGATGCTCAACTTGGGGGACCTGTGCTGTCACATAAGTTGTGAGGTCAACGGGAGCAATACTTTATTGGCTGGGGTTGGTGGAGAGGGGATGATTGGAGTGAAAATGATCCTGGAAGAAGTTGAAGCTCTCAGCACCACATTTGCCATCTTGGTGAGGATGTCATGGGGAGAGATTTATTGGAAATGTGGCCAGTGACAAAGTCAGGTGGGTTTTCTTAGAGACAGTTGATCCATCCTGGCCTTCAGGCTGTTTCTTTTCGTGCTTTGTGTCACAGATTCAGCTCCAAGTTCAGTGAGGTGCTTGGGTTAACCTTTGAGATAATTTTTTTTTAAAGCAGAGTAGTTTGTATTTTATTTTAGAATATCAGGATGTCTTGGTTTAACTGTTTAGTTTATAAAGGTCACATAGCTCATAGTTAAGTGGCTAGGACCCTCTTTGTATACCTTCACTTTGCACTTGAGAGTTATGTGCCTTTTGTCCAATTACTTAATTACTCTGTGTCTTCATTTCCTTATCTAAAACATGGGCTTCCTGTTAAATAGGGTTGTGTTGAGGATTCAGTGAATTAACCCCACAGTGTAAGAATAGTGCCTGACACCTCAGCAGAATCACCCATCCCATTATGATATCTAAAAGCACCATTCCCAAATAGTGTGAAACAAAATAAACAAGTCCATTAGGATTCATTTCCTTGATGTTAAACAAGAGCCCAAAAGCACATTTTCACATTTGGTGTGTAGCATTTTCTTAAAGAGGAATGAGCTCTTTGAGGTAGTTTCCTCCAGATTGACACATGTTTCTAAAGGCAAGATTTCTTTCTTTTTAAGGGCCAAGTGATATTCCATTCTGCATATTTACAGTCTTTTTCTAGGAATATGTTGGCAGACAATTGAGTTGTCTCACATTGTTGTTGCTGTGAATAATGCTGCAGTGCACACAGAAATACAAAGAGCAGAAATTCGAGTTCAGGTTTTGCTTAGATGAGTGATTGCTGGTTCATCTGATGCTTTAGCCATGATTAAGAATCCCTCTCTTCCTCTTTCCTTTCACTCTCTTTTTTCTGTGCTACTTATTTTCAGTGAAGAACAGAAATGTGATGCAACAAAACTAGGTAAAGAAGTTCTCAGTCTTAGGGGATTGTTCATCCTATCAAGCCTCATCCAATGAGGGGCAGAATTTAGATGCACTTGTAATTATCCATAATTACTGCACATCTTAGATTGAGGAGATTTTGAAAATTATATACAACAGAACAAGGAATGAACAGAACATGAGCCCAAAGATGTTTTGCTTTAAATACTAGTCTTTTAAAAACATCCAGTCTAAATTTGAGTCACATATTTTATGATGGGAAGCTGTGGTGTGCAAGCATTATTTTCCAGGGTTTTCTGTAATATACTACCTTGGAAGGAAATGTGTATAATGGAGTAATTTTTCAAATTAGTAATTATGTCCAATGCACATGGTGAACAGATATTGGGATTTGTTTTAACTTCTTAAAGACAAATACAAGGCTGAGGATTTTCTATTTTGAACAGTTTATGTTCAACATGTGTATTTTTTGTGTTCACCTGTTTGCAGGGCCACCATTTTTCTATCTATGGCAAAGTACTAGATTCTGTACTTCCTACTGTTTGTATAGTGTGATCTTGCATAGCAGATTCAGCAACTGAAGAGAGTTGCCAGTTGCCATGGTGAGGATTATGATGTCCCATCTCAAATTCAGTCATGAGCTGGAGGTGGCCTTTGAAAAACCATATGCAAATATTTATTTTCAGTGGTACAACTAAAGCTGTGCATTATTAGGGTGATTATCTTTTCACTGAATCATCTGATGTCCATTATCATATGATTTCCCTTTCTGTTTGAATACACTTCCATTGCCTTCTGCTTTAACCCCTGCACCCTTCTTAGCCAGGATTCGAAACCCATACGCTGTAATTTTACTTTGGTTCATGATTGTATAAATTAGCAAGATTATTGGCTAGCTCAGTCAGCTTGATTGTGCACTCAATCTCAGTATAGCCTGGCTGTGCGTGTCCCTGAGTTCAAGCACACAGTACAGCATTGGTTCTGTTTTCCTGCGACTCATGAATGAAGAGCACAAACACCTCTAGCCCAGCTAAGGGACCTCTGAAATGCGACAGGCTTTCTCCAACCCAAGCTTTCTCTAGTGTGTGTCCGAAAATATTCATATGATTTTTTTAATCTATTTTTTCACATTTGGGGGTTACTTGTCAGATTAAGTAAAAAGCAAATGATATTTAAAAGTTTCTTAAAGCTGGTATCCAAAACTCTTGTATTGTCATCCCAAGGGCTACTAAACTACTTAAAGTAAGTCCTTTAGGACTTAGCTAATAATTAAATGAGTCGATTCATTAGTTTAATCATTTTAATGAACACATCATTTTTAAGACTCACCTATTTTCTGCAGCTGTCTAATGCAGCTTATAACTGTATTTTCTTCACCTTCAATGACTAGTCAAATCTAGGTTTGGTGAAAGGGATCTGGGAGATGCCAAATGAAAGATACTGCTTATAAAATGTCTTCTTATTTATGTAAAAGAAAAAAAACAAAAAAATGAAAAAGAAACTCTACTGTGACACATTGTGAGGCTTATGACAACTATGTTTGCCTTTCAGATCCCCAACTCAAGGGTATAGTGACCAGGTTATATTGCAGGCAAGGTTACTACTTGCAAATGCACCCCGATGGAGCTCTCGATGGAACCAAGGATGACAGCACTAATTCTAGTAAGTGACAACCTCAGGCCACCCATTAACACAGTTGGTAGAAGATTCGCTGCTGCTTACATGGCTTTGTACAATACGTTTGCAAATATTTGGTTATGCTGGTTCATTTTACAAATGTTCTACGCTAGAATGCCATTTACAATTTTACTTGAACCACATGGATGAAAATATGAATAGAGCACAAAAGAATCTGTCATTTCTGGGAATTATTTCTTTTCAAACAATTGTCCTATCCAGGAGATTACTGCTAATGTTTAATCTCATTACCACAAAAGTCAAGTAAATGAACTAGTACAGCCCAGTAAATGCTGGTTACTGTGCTCACTTTGGATAGGTTATTTTTATCAGGGCTTATTCATAGTTGTGAAAATTCAAGGGCTAAGATGGAGTCCTTTTTTCAAATAAATAGGAACACAAATTTTCAAATTCTTTATATTCAACAAGATAGTACCTTTGTTCTTATGAAGAAAGGCAATATGCCTTTGACATATTGTACAAAATGTTTAACAAATTTAAAACTGAAACTGTGATTACATTTTAAAATTGAACCACCACATGCCTCTCATTATATTACTACTTACCTTCATTTTATTATTTATTATACATAACTTTGCTTTGTATTTCCATTCTACTATCCCTCTTTATTCAATTGTTTGTTTTCCTTTCCCATTTACACTGATATCTGGTTCCTTTTCATTTAGTATATCAATTTAAAATATACTTTTTATAGTATAAGAGTTAATGAAAAGCAAAACTGAGTTCATTAAGAATATTGCATGCCATCATTAGTGGAATAGGGCGGATATGAATGTTTTCACCTATTTGTCACTTGTTCTTGATATATAGACCATCATTTCATGAAAAGAGAGAGACTACATACAACCAAAATATAAGCATTTTCTGGCTTAGTAATCAAAATGTTAGTGACCAAATTCTCAGTAACACTGATTCTGAGGGTCACTAATAATATATTATATTATGTTCATGTTCACTCTTGTTATATGAAACTTCCTTACTCCAGCCATTTTGTTTATTTTTTAGAATTTCAATATGTCCTCCTCTAAAAACTTTTCTTTCTCATTTTACTTCTTCTTTGACTATCTACATTTTCTTCCTTTTTCAACTCATTTTTTTTCTTTTTAGTCTATCCTAAATATTCTATTTATAATTTTTTATATAATTTTAAACTTTTCATAATCACATTTGTTTACAGTTTATTTTGGCTTTATTTCCTCTTTTGATTTAGGAAAAAAGAAATTCAGACATAGGCAAGAAAGAAGAGGTATTTTCATTTATCAGTTCAATGTCTAACATTCTCTCCTCGTGGACTTGAAATTAGTCAAGCCTTTTAGAATGGCCGATCCTTGACCATCTTTCTCTTTAAAAAAGATGCCAGTTTTTTCTGGTTCAAGTGAACAGCTACATATCTGCTGCTGCTCGTTTTCCTGTGATTAAGTCCCGAACCAGTCTTTGAGAAAAAGCGTTCCCTTTTCTGAATGTTTTACAGTGGAGGGTCGTGAACTTGAGAGATTCCTAAGTTCTGTTGTCACCCCCCTTTGGTCCCCTTTGACTGAAGTCTGACAGGGGAGAGGGGTAGCTGTCTGATTCTGCTCACTGGAGGATCAGCAACGCTGACTTAACAGACAAGAGGCCCAAGTCATCTGTGGTGACAACAAGAAAGCAGATAAAGTACAACTGTCCAAAAAATAATGCTCCCTTGGACTTCTTTGGAAACTCATTTCCTTCAAATAAAGGTTCCAGGAATTTTTGGAGTTACTACTTTGGCTTTTGTGATGCAAATCACCTTGATTCATTTTAATGAGATTCAATATTAAGTTGAGAAGAGTTAAGCAGACACTATCTTTTAAAAGTTTCAGAATCGAAAGTACAGGATTTTCTAAGTCATGAAAGTGCAGCTCTTAGACACAAGTTTACACACACACATCATCGGATCTGGTTATCCAATTAGCCTTGACCACAAAGCAGAGAAGCTGAGGTACTAAATGATGTCCATTCAACCTTCTGGTCTCTGAGAGGTCCAGACCTCTTCCAGGAGCGATGTGCCTCCAGGGCAAGAACAGGAATGGCTGAGTCACTCCTCAAATCCCTTCTAAGCCACCTGACAGTGGGTTGTGAACCGTTCTGGCAACCAAACAGGAACAGGAATCCCTTGTGAAAATCAGTCAGGCCCAGCATCAGTGGCCATACACCAGGAATTTAAAGTCCCATGTCAAGATCTGACCCACAGTCTCTTTCCTTATAAGACACCTGCATTTTGATTTCCAGCCGCTAAGGTAGCTTTGTTACCTTTTCAGCACCAGCAAGGACCTGGGCAGAGTAAAACAGAATGAGTTCAAAGTTCTCTGCTCAAAAGGCAAAAGGCTCTAAAATTGTACAGTGACAACAGTCAATAGAACCTAGCAGGATAATAACAGTTTGAGAAAACCCACAGGAATTGATAATCAGCCCTAACTTTGTGTACGATCGTCTTCTTAATTGAAAAGCAGTTTGTTAGGATCCATTTTAAGAGATTTTCTTTTCTCTGGCTCAGGACAGGAGACTTCTAACTCCTAAGACTATCATTAGCTCTTCGTGTTCTTTAGAAGCGGAGACAAGTTTGAGAGATGCTGAAACGCAGAGCCTAATGAGAACACGTTTCAGTTTGAGGGTGTGACAATATCATTCATATATGTATTCCGATATATTGTTCCGATATATTGTTTTTATCACATACATATATGTGTTCCGATATATTGTTTTTATCATTCCCCAACACCGCACAAAGATTGAGCATCCGTCCTAGAAAAAATAAGGAGAAATAACCTAACAGTTACCCCGAGGCCACTCCCAAAGTAACCACATGAGGAACCTGATGTCTCCAACAATCTTCATCTTCTGATCCACACTTAAACCCCACGGAAGATGAGACTATTTGGACTATAATGTGCAGCTAGGAATGCCTTGCTAAGCTGTTTTGGGGAATGTTTTTAGGTGAGTTGAGAAAAGAGTCAGAGGCAGGAGAACCTGGCACTATGCCCTCCGGCCTCCAGCCCAGGGAAGAATGGCAAGAAAATGGCTGCCAAAGGCACCTGGAGAAGATGCCATTGACCACCTGACGATGATTACCAGTGTCCTTGTTACTTTAAGCATCTTTCTGTGGGATCTGCCTGTGAACCACACTCACTCTCGAAGGGGATTCCTTAAAATCCCAAGAGTTCCCTTTCCATCGGTCTACCAGATGCATCATTACCAGGAGGGATGAGGTTGCCCTTGAGGGATGGTTTTCTTTCCCCCAGGTTGCTTCTGGGAGGGCCAGGCGCCTCCCAAACCCTTTCCATCAGTGTCCCCACTACCAGGCAGAGTAGATGCCAACATGCAGAGGGACTGTGGACTCCTCCACACTGGCAGCTGTAACAGAGCCTTGCACAAACAGTTCCTCTCACACTAGAAATCCCCAATCTGGTGACTTGATGAGTGGAATTCGCCCTTCCCATGCAGAGCCTGTCACCTCCCCAGCCTCCGGAGGGTGGCCTCAACTTTGAGTCCCCTGTTCCTTTGGGTCATTTGAGGGGGGCTAGAAAATGTCCCGTGGCTTCAATTGACTCCAGAGATGTCAACTTCATGAGCCTGGGTGGCATCATCAGTGCCCACGGGCATCGTCAGTACACCCCCCCCCCCCAGTTTGTGACATCGCTCTGCAATTAAGTAAAATACAAAAGAGTGAAAAGTATATCCTAGGCCTCAGTTAATGTGGGCCTCTGTGCTTTTAATTAGTACCTTAGATCCATCATCGTTAGCTTCCACATGGATTCACTTTATGCCACTCTGTAACAGATGCTAGCTCATGTTTCACAGCTCAGGTTCAAAACAAATTTGGGGGGAAAGACGGATTTGTTTATTTGGTGGGTTGGTCATTTAGAAGACCTTCTCTAGTTTTCATCTCTTCCTTACCACGTTACCTTGGTGAGGGCACCTGCCTTCGAGAACTATGCCATCTGGCTTTATCATGTAGGGCACCTCAAGTAGCACAGGGTATATAAGGCTTAGGATAATTAGGTTTGGGTTTGCTTGGGTAGACTGGCTTGCAAGTATAATTCCTCACAGAAAGCTTCGCACATAAATCAAAATTGCCCTGCGGTCATCAATCTTTCCGGATGTAAGAGAGGTGGGGTTCTTGAGGTCTTCTTGATAATGGTGAAGATGACCAGATACGGTCTCTTCCCATGAAGAAGGGACATTGAGAGTGCAATGACCACGTACCTCATACCATCCAGTAACCTCACACTTGTGGTTGATAATAAATAAGAGCAACAAAGAAATATAAATCTAATTTCTTCATAAAGAGGTCATAAGCCCTAGAATCCTCTGTAAAAGAGACCATTGTTACTGGAATCCAATACCCACCAAATCACATACACTCTCATGTATTCTCCTAGATGCAGGGTCTCAGACCACGGGCACTCTTGTCTCAGATCTATGCAACACAGACATCTGAGCTCTTGAGGGAGTAACACTGCCACTGGAAGAGTGAGTGTCATTCCCCTCTCCTGTCCCAAGAAAACATGTGTCTGGGAATTAAGTAGCACACAATTGATGGAATCCATTTTAATTATGAGCAAACCTGTAGATTGAAATCAGAATTTTCCCTATTTTTGAAACCACTTCATGTTTATGGAATACAATTGAGACACTAAACCCACACTAGTTTATTTACACATTTCGGTACATTCCATGCCTTTGCCAACCTGGCCCCATTGTTGAGCAATAGTCTTGAGTTAAGAACTTGGCTAGAAGTAGATAAACTCATGATGCATGAGAACGTTTGTCTTCTATTTGTGATCAAATGTTCCCAATCATCAAGCAGTTGTCACTAAGAATGTGTCTACAGTCCTTCTGCTGCCAAGGGCATATAACATTGGCATGAAAATGCTTTAGATTATGCTAAGAATCTTTAAAAACATCTATATCCCGTGGACACATAGGCATCAGGACATTGTTTTCATAGGTAAAAAGCAAAACACGCAAGCATGAGTGAATTTTTGTCTGTTAGGTGGAAAAACTCATCAGCCCCTCATTTATTTTAGTTTTCCTCCATCGTTTTATGAAATATTAATAGAGAAAACTGTCTCTCCCGTATTTGCATGCCATTCTGCGTAATTAGTTCCTTCTAAATTTAGCACAGTGGCAGGTGCACATCTTTCCCCGGCTCTGCCAACACACCCTGTTGGCTCTGCGAAAGTAATTCAGTTCGGGAATTACCTCTTTAACTTCTGGCCTCCACCACATTGCAGCGAGGAAGTCGGCGTTCTGTCTGGAAGAGCGGTGATGAGCTGCTCCCTGGACTTTTTCTAGCTAGTCTTTGAGAAGCTTAACGGATGACCTCTTCTAAGCTCAGGCAGTGTCAGAGACGGGGATACCTGAGCTCTTCCTTCAGGTGTGAGTGCTCATTGCCCCCCTGTGCTGCCCCATGCTGCAGACTGATTGCTGAAATCTGCAAATTGTAGGGCAGATGCTAACTTCACCCAGTGCAGAAGCTTCTGGATGGGAAGGAACGACGGCAAGCAACAAAGTAGAGTTTCTTGGAAGCTTGTCACAGAGAGGTTGTTAGTTAAATTAAATGGAGAAGCCAGTGTGATACAGGGTTGCGCCTCTCCTGACCCCCTGGGTGACCATTTTATTTGTCTTGCAGCACTGTTCAACCTCATCCCTGTGGGCCTACGTGTTGTTGCCATCCAGGGCGTGAAGACAGGCTTGTATATCGCCATGAATGGAGAAGGTTACCTCTACCCATCAGTAAGTAACATGCCAAAGACGCGGCTGCTCACCAGTGTTTGCAAAATGACGATAGCAGCAAAAACTAAGAGAAGTCCAGTATCTATGGGTTCTGCCATTTTGGGTCTGGTATTTGGTCTTTGCTAGAATGCTGAAGGAAACCTTTATCCATATTCACCAGCATCTGATAGGAAACTGACTGGCAGAAGAGGACCATTACATCTGAAAGTTGCACAGTAGCCTTTGTTTAAAAATGCCCCAGTTTGTAGAAAACTAAACAATATTCAAAGAGTTGATGCTAATAAAATCACTTGTATTTTATTAGAAATGCACCTTATAAAAGCTGGGCATGGTGGCGCGTGCCTGTAAGCTTCAGCCTATGAAGTGGCTGGGGCTAGGGATCGTGGTTCGAGTTCTTCTCAGGGCAACTTAGCAAGACCTAGTCCCAAAAAATAGCTGGGCGTGGTGGTGTGCGCCTGTAATCCCAGCTACCTGGGAAGCTGAGTCTGGGGATTACTTGAGTCCGAGGTATGCCGGGCAATGTGAGCCTGTGGTTCCCCAGGCAAAAATAGTGAGACCTAGTCTCAAAAAAAAAGAAAGAAAGAAAAGAAAAGAAAGAAAGAAAAAGAGATGCACCTT
>PVHY01031876.1:0-12284 GCA_004024945.1 Uropsilus gracilis | reverse complement strand
GCTATTTTTTTGGAACTAGGTCTCGCTACGGGCCCCAGGTGGGACTCGAACCGTGATCCCTAGGCCCGGCCGCTTCATAGGCTGAAGCTTATAGGCACGAGCCACCGTGCCCGGCCCCCTTTCTTTGATTCTTAACTGTATTCTTTTTATTCCCATGGTGTTACTTTGGCTTCATTTTCCTCTACCTGTTACATACATGTTGCTGTTTCCTTGTTTAGTGTTTTTTTTGTTCTTTTTATTTTTTTAGAGACTAGGTCTCACTATGTTGCCCAGGGTTGTCTCAAACCCACAGACTCAATTGATCCCTAGCCTCAGCCTTCCAGGTAGCTGGGATTACAGCTGCATGCCACCACACCTGTCTACGTTTCCTTGCCCTCCCCCCACTAGGCAAGATCTTGTACCATAAGCAAGTTTAATCTTGTTTTCTCATTTAATTCCTTTGATAACTGTACACTGCCAAACAGTAGGAAACAATTTCATGTTGTGTGCTGAAGTACTTATATAGCCATATCTGCTGTTACAGGGAGATTAAGGGTCTCCACCATCCAGTCCCAAAGTGGCTTAAAGAAAAAAAAAAAAAACTACAGAAATGAATGCCCTATTCATTCTATGGTGTTCTACACTCCAGAAGGCTTCCTTGCACACATCTACCTCTGCCCAGCTCCCATTGCCATCTGACTGGCTCATGCTTCTGATTGAAAACTCATCTCTTTTCTCCTTTCTGTTCCCCTTCTTCATCTACAGTTCCTCAAAAGCATGAAAGCACAGAAACATGCTGTTCCCATGAAGACTTGTGTTTGGAATTTTCTTTAATACCCTGTTTTTCACAAACTGAAGCTTATAAGCTTCCTCTGAGGCGATTCCTCAACATTTCTACGTGACCCAAATTTCCCTGCTTCTTGGTGCACCTACTTTTTGCTCTATACCAACTGGAGCCCATGATACTTAACTGCTTTGTTTACTCATCAGTCTTTATTTTATTTATTTATTTATTTATTTTTTTGAGACGAGGTCTAGCTATTTTTGCCCGTGGAATCGCAGATTCTCGTTGTCCGGGGTACCACAGACTCAAGCAATCCCCAGCCTCCCAGGTAGCTGGGATTACAGGCGCACACCAGCACACCCAGCTTTTTTTTTTTTTTTTGGAACTAGGTCTCGCTACGGGCCCCAGGCGGAACTCGAACCGCGATCCCTAACCCCGGCTGCTTCATAGGCTGAAGCTTACAGGCACGAGCCACCGTGCCCGGCACTCATCAGTCTTTATTAAGAAGAAAGGTGCTAAGTTTTATTTTTCTGTTTCCTTAATGCCTTGTACACATCTGTTAAAGTACTGTTACAGCAGTTTCTTTCATTTCAGTAAGTGATAAAGATTTGCAGATCCCTGACCTGCTGAACTGAGTGGAAACTACATCCTCACTGCTGCGAAAGGAAAGTCGCGTTTCGACTTTAAAGAAGGCTCCAGACTTCGCCAAAGTCACTGTCAGTGGTATCGCACTTCCCTAACACCCGCCCCAGGGACTGTCACTAAGCTCAAGGTCCTACCTAAGGAGAAGGCCCAAGGACAGCCAAAGACAGCCCACGTGCTTCCCAAACGGAACTCGGCCCCTTTCCTACACGTAGTTCCGCCGAGCGCACGCTCCAATTGACATCCTTGTTGACCAATTATTTTTCGAATTGTTGAGGGTTGCCCCCTTTGGCAACGTCCAATTAAAAAGAGGGATTCAGATAAGCACTAATTTTGACCAATGGTTGCGAAGGTGAGAGCTTATTAACCTATAAGAGCAACGCCGAGAAAGATGAGCAGTATACTCACCCAATGAACGTGCCTACGGCGGAGTATGCCGCGCCCCAGCTGCTAGGGAGTTGGCAGCCCCGCTGCAGCAGCAATCAGTCTCCGCCCGGACTCCGCCATGTTGGCGCTTGTGGGTCGTGTGGCTGCCGCCTCGGCCTCCGGGGCCTTGCGGGGACTCAACCCTTCGGCGCCTTTGCCCCAGGCTCAGCTCTTACTGCGGGCGGCTCCAGCAGCGCTCCAACCTGGTAAGTGCCTTCCTCGGGAGCTGGAAGTTCAATTTTGCCGCCCCATGACCTTGAGCCTGGGGTCGATTGTCGCGCGGCCTAGGGGATCTTTGGTAATAAAATGACGCCAGGGTCATGGCGAGGCTCATTAGGAGAGAGAGCATAAGAACGGTTTGCCTTTTGGAGCTCTCTTCGATGTATTTTCGTCTCACGTTGGAAAAGTGGCGCTCTGTGACAGATAAGTGCGGACAGGTGCATTAACCTTTTCCTGGAATAGGGACACTGAGCTCTCAAAGGAGTTCTGTGCATGAGGACGGGAAGATCGTGCCCTTTCTCGGGTGCTGCGCGGCCTTAGCTCTGGACACGCCTTCCGTGCTAACGGAAGGAGGCTGGGCCTGGCCTGAATTAACCAATCCTTGTGGTGTAAGTGCGTGTTTCCAATGACCTTTAGTTGTCCTCACCCCATCTCCTTCCAATGTCTTTTTTTGTCTGTTAGCCAGAGACTATGCCGCTCAAACAGCTCCTTCGCCGAAGGCAGGCGTTGCCACTGGCCGCATCGTGGCGGTCATCGGTGCAGTGGTGGATGTCCAGTTTGACGAGGGACTTCCACCCATCCTAAATGCCCTGGAAGTGCAAGGCAGGGAGACCAGGCTTGTCTTGGAGGTTGCCCAGCATTTGGGTAAGTAGAATTTAAGAGGAATAGGAAAGAGTTTGTTTAACACAAATATCCCCCAAACCAGACCGTCTCCCTTCTATGATGATTCTATCAAAATGACTTTCGTTCTTCTGAGTTTGCTGAAGTTATGTTTAGGGACTGAGAAAGGAGTCTTGCTTGGTTGTTTATGCAGCTACACTTAAATGTCATGAAGTCTACTTGTCCTGTTGTATAACCTTGCAATGCCTTTGTCTGACAGGTGAGAGCACTGTAAGGACCATTGCCATGGATGGTACTGAAGGCTTGGTTAGAGGCCAGAAAGTCCTGGATTCTGGTGCACCAATCAAAATTCCTGTTGGTCCTGAGACCTTGGGTAGAATTATGAATGTTATTGGAGAGCCTATTGATGAGAGAGGTCCTATCAAAACCAAACAGTAAGTTTCCCTCTTGCTGCATCTATTTACAAATGAATTGCCTTTTCTTGCAGCTTTATATGTTAAAGTGACACCTGTAGCATAGCAGATATTCCCTGCACAAAATACTTGAAATACCAAGTCAATTATTAAAAGTGTCTCGTTTAAGAAAATTAAGACTACAAAAGTTAATTGTCAGTAACCAGGTTGACTTTATTTCTGCGAGTTTAGCTTGGTGACAACTTGTCTATAGTGCTATATAACAGGAGATAAGACTGAGCAAAGGATTAAAATAGAGAGTGGAGCAGAACCTTTCAATAACATGAATAGATACTGATTCTTTTTTATACCTTTACAGATTTGCTCCTATTCACGCAGAGGCTCCTGAGTTCATAGAGATGAGTGTTGAGCAGGAAATTTTGGTTACTGGTATCAAAGTTGTTGATCTGCTGGCTCCCTATGCCAAAGGTGGCAAAATTGGTATGTTAGTGGTGGGTACATATTTTCTAAACCTATTGTTGGAAGGAAAAAAATCATGTTATGGGTGGGTGGTGAGTGCTCCCTCACTGATGAGTAGCTTCTGACTTTCGTTCTTCTGAGTTTGCTGAAGCCAGATGCGATTCTGAGAAGGAAAAGGAAAGGAGACTTTTTCTTTGGAAGTTTGCTTATTTAGGAACACAAAACTGAGATATCATTGTCTATTCTCAACCTCTGCCAGGGCTCTTTGGTGGTGCTGGAGTTGGCAAAACTGTACTGATTATGGAGTTAATCAACAATGTTGCCAAAGCCCATGGTGGTTACTCTGTGTTTGCTGGTGTTGGTGAGAGGACCCGCGAAGGCAATGATTTATACCATGAAATGATTGAGTCTGGTGTTATCAACTTAAAAGATGCTACCTCCAAGGTGAGCACGTAACAGTTTGATGTCCTTTAGTACTTGCGCCAGAAAACTATTGACTACATTGCTGGCTGAAGACATGTTCTATATTTTCATTTTTGTGCCCTAGGACCAATAAAGGAAGTTTTTGTCAAGTATTTTCTACTCAAGTGTTAATACACTAATACAAATCTTTCTTCCTTGACATTAGATTATATTTTCAAACTTTTTTGGTAAATAGTCCCATCATTTGAAAGCTAATTGGGAATGAGAGTTATTAATATTTGAGGGAGGTGTTTAATATGTTTAGGAAACATTAAACATTAAGTTTCTTCTACAGGAATTTTGCCTCAGTAATAGAAACTATTTTGTATCTTGAACTATATCTCTAAAATGGAAAAGAAATTTGTGCAGTAAGAGCTGATAGTCTTCTGATAAGGAAATAAGGAAATATTGGGGCGTTTGATTTGGAGCCCTTGGATATGGCTTTCATACTTCCACCATCTTTTCTGAATGTGCCATTTATTGTAGGTAGCGCTGGTGTACGGCCAAATGAATGAACCACCTGGTGCTCGTGCCCGGGTAGCTCTGACTGGACTGACTGTGGCTGAATACTTCCGAGACCAAGAAGGTCAAGATGTACTGCTGTTTATTGACAACATCTTCCGCTTTACCCAGGCTGGCTCAGAGGTACGAAGCTTGAGAAAACCTCGTTCATTTGACTTTTCTATGGAGTGACACAAATGAAAGTAAAGACACAGGGTGCCTAAGACCTTTTTTACTTACCCTTTTTTCAGGTGTCTGCTTTATTGGGTAGAATCCCTTCTGCTGTGGGATATCAACCAACCCTGGCCACCGATATGGGTGCCATGCAGGAAAGAATCACCACCACCAAAAAGGGATCTATCACCTCTGTACAGGTAAGATCAGTTATATGGATGAAGGTCTAGTTTGCATAAAGGTGTGTACAGAGAGGTATAAATTCTGGGTAAATCTCAAAAGATTTGATTGAGCTCCCTGAAAGAATATGTAAGATTTTGTATGTGCATGTTAAAGACTCTGAAAGATTAAGAAACCATCTCGAAAGTATATGTGTAAATATAGATCACAAACATAGTTTCCAGCCTAAAATGGTGTTTGGAGCTAGAAATGGAAGTGAGCGTTAAGAATGTAATAGTAAAACTTTAAAGAGTGTCTGAATTGTGCTAAGTTGCATGATTTATTTGCCTAGTGCACTATTGTAGTGGTGCAAGGATTTTTGCTTAAAAAACTCTTAAAAGTGGTTATCACTAAAATAAAATACAGGATGAAAAAAGTGATGACAATGAAAATTTATTCATCACAGCTTAGAGGATGATTTATAAGCTCACTCAGCAATTATTGTGAGTGGTAAAAAGGCCCTTTTGAGGTGGACTCATTTTAAATGCCAAGATGCAGTAGGATGATGAGAGATAACAGAAAAGAGAATGGCTTAACTAGAATTACTACATTTTCTGTTATCATTCATGGGTTCTTCACTCACTGTAGGCTATCTACGTGCCTGCTGATGACTTGACTGACCCTGCCCCTGCCACTACTTTTGCCCATTTGGATGCTACTACTGTGCTGTCCCGTGCCATTGCTGAGCTAGGCATCTATCCAGCTGTGGATCCTCTAGATTCCACCTCTCGCATCATGGATCCCAACATTGTTGGCAATGAGCATTATGATGTTGCCCGGGGGGTACAGAAAATTCTGCAGGTGAGTATTGCAGGTGAGATATGACCCAGAGTCGCAAAGAGGGCATTATTAGGACCAGTTCTTTCCTGTGACTCAGGTGTTCTATTTTGGAGCGAGGAAAGAACGGAGACTAGTTTTCTTTCTTTTTTTCATAGAAACTAGATCTTGCTATGTTGCCCAGGGTAGTCCCGAACCTGTGGACTCAAGTGATCCCTAGCTTCAGCCTCCCAGGTAGCTCGGGTTATAGGCGCGGACCACTGCGTAGCTCTGGAGACTAGTTTTCAGTGATGTTCATGAGGTCTTTTAGGTTTCCAGGTACTTTTTCTTTGGAATCCAGGTTTTTCTCATAGCATCAGACTTGTTTCACTTAGGACATTGGGGTAAGGAACCAAAATGTACAAAGCTCCCTGCAAGTATAAGGCATTTGCACCTAGGTTTTTATCCAAGTCAGAGGAATATGAATTGAATATGTAGTCAGATCTCTCTTAATCTTGTTTTCTCATAGGACTACAAGTCCCTCCAGGACATTATTGCTATTCTGGGTATGGATGAACTTTCTGAGGAAGACAAATTGACTGTGTCCCGTGCACGGAAAATACAGCGTTTCTTGTCTCAGCCATTCCAGGTGGCTGAAGTCTTCACAGGTCATATGGGGAAGCTGGTTCCCTTGAAGGAAACCATTAAAGGATTCCAGCAGATTTTGGCAGGTGAGGTTTTGAGTATAACGTAAAACATGGAACATAAAACAGCAGAGATGTTCCCATTCCAACAATCACCAATTTATCAGTTTACTGTGTAATTACATAATTTAAAAAATGAGCTATTTACCATCAATTTTGTCTGTAGATAATATTTACTTTGAGAGTGAGACTCATTATTTCTTTTATTTTACACCCACTGAGTATTTCAAAGTGAGTTACAACATCTTTAGGAAGGCATTATACAAATGAGAAAAATTGAAGCACATAAAGTTAAAAGTAACTGGCTTTAGTATCATACAATCAAAGTAAAGAGCAGGAATTTGAACTCAGGTTGTATTGACTATTACCAATCCATATTGTGTCATGTGTTATATATTTAAGTTGTGAAGGAAGTTGACCCTAGTTTTAGTTGATAGATTCATCACATTCTGACTGATGCCCTCAAGTGGTGAGGTAATGCACATGCTGCCGAAAGTTGGTAATCCTGCTTCTCACCAGTTTGGGGTCTTTTCTTTCCCCATATAGGTGAATATGATCATCTCCCAGAACTGGCCTTCTATATGGTGGGACCCATTGAAGAAGCTGTGGCAAAGGCTGATAAACTGGCTGAAGAGCATTCATAAATGGTTCCTCTGACAAACTCGAAAGCACTCATCCTCCCTGTGCTGTTTACCTCCTTGCTCCTAATTTGAAAGTTTGGTTTTCTCTTTATAGACCACATGAGAACCTTGATTGAAGACACTGTTCTGTCTGAAGAGTATTTAAGGATTCCAATAAAATGTACATCCCCCAGAATCTGTCTGTTTCTTGGTTCTGACAACATAGCTAACAACTTTAACAAACTTCAAGTGTAAGAAGCAGCACAAATTAGGTCATATGTTTGAAATGGGGTTCTCATAAAAGAGCGATTGTCTTGTGGACAATTGTGGGTCTTTCCACGGGTTTCCTGTGGATGATGTGATCTTAATAGTAGGGCCTCAGCTTCAGCCCTTTTGCAAAAAAAGTAAGCTGATTTTTGTAGAGAGCATGTTTGGGAGAATGGGTTGGGTTTAGATAATCCTGCTGTTAGGGCAGTGTTGAATCAGTAATGTGTATTCTGAAGAATTAATACTGATCTATGCAAAAGAAGTAAAAGGGTTCACTTGTTAGTTTTTTTTTTTTTTTTTTTCAGAAAATATTTCTAGCCACTTGGGCAAGTCTAGACTTGTAATTCCTTGAGGCTATGCAAGGTTGTAAAATACCATGAGGTCTAGCTAGAACTCTGTTAAGAGCCCTAGTGCGAACTGGGAAAAGGGAGTTTGTTACAGGGAAGTTAAATTCTCTGGGCTGCTGGTTTGGACTTTGAACTAAATGATGGATTAGATAGCATCGTTTTAGCACACTAAAGGTGTGGAGGGTTATAAGCATTCACAAAGACATTCACCTTTTCAATCTTGAAAGCCTATTTTAAAGTGCAAGGTCAGATATGCTAACCCTGAAGAGTTTTATGGGCCCAGACCCATGTCCTGCTGCCGTCTAGTGGTCGCACTGAAGACTGCAAGAACACTGATCTCACCATTTTGAAATCCATGTAGGCCATTTGCTGGGATGTGGTTCTCGGCTAAAGACTGTTTACAAACCAGATGGGGCTTTTGTCCTGAGGAGGAGCCTGGATCTATAAGCTCCACCCCTGAAGCATTCAAATTGGGTAGCAGGGCGGGAACAAACACCCCAAATGAGAGGCCCTTGGGGGCTTAAGGTTGGGGAGGGGCCTTGGGAGAGGCGCCAGGGGTGGAGTAGGGGCCTCTAAGTTTCCTCCCATCTGCCTATGACGTCTTTGGCACCAGTCTCTCCTGTGTCATGATCTGGACAGAAGGTGGAGCCTCTGAGCCGCCTGTGCCAGGTAGTTTGCTCCCAGAAAAGCTTGGATTGGGGGAAATGCTGAGTTATGGGGGCGGGGGCACTTCCTCTAGGGCCTAACTCGAATGTGTAAGAAGCTGGGGCAGCACTGCCCAGGGTCTGGATCAGCTCTTTCTGTTTTGTTTTCTCGTGTCACCAAGACGCAGACCTGAGAACTGTGATCCTAAAGGTCATTTGCATCCTTCCACAGCCCCTCCCCCACACGTTTACGTCTCTCAGCAGTGAGCATTCATCGAGAACCTTCTTAAAAGCTGCAAGTACTAATTTCCTTCCCTCTTTACCACTCTCTTCCACCACGCCACTGGAGTGTCAACACAGATCTAACCTTCCTCCATATTTCTCCTGGTTCTGCCCCGTCCTCGCCTCCTCCTCCCTCTCCACCCAGAGAAAACCCCGCCCTTCTCTCCTCCCTCCCCACCCCAGTCTGTCACACAGGGACATCACCCTACAGCAGTTCAGGCTGTGGTTCGCAGGAAGCATACATTGGCTTTTTGATTCGTGCTAGTTCCCAGCTCATAATTTGGGAGGATCTAACACCAGACTTCACGTGAAGGGGGAACCAAAGACAGTGAAGATCTGGGTGGTCCCAGCCCTGGAGCCCAGCCAGCCTGACATGGGTAAGTATGAGGACCGGCCCCCGGGGAAGGCCTGAGGGCTACCTCCCTCCCTCTCCTAGGCTGACTCAGCAGGGGTGGGGCCTAACCTTTGCTCTTTTGAGGGGTGAAGGAGGGGAAACAGGACAGTGGGGCACAGGGCTCAGCTGGTGAGGCTGCCGCCCAAGAGGTCATAGGCATTGGTCAGCTTCTAGGAAGAGCCTGAGACGCAACCCTTGAAGTACGGGCTCCTTTCCCCACCCCCACCCCAGCTCCTTAAGCAGCTCCCCACTTAAGCTGCGGCGATTCAAGTAATATTGCTATGTGTGGGGAGCCTCCCTGCAAAGGTTAAGCCCACTTTTGGTAGCCTTGGACTGTTTTTAAGGTGCCTTTTCTTCCCAGTTGTCTCCCAGGCCTTTTAAGTCCCTTGTCTTTCCTCCTCCCCCACCCTGACCCACCACCAGGTGGGGGCTGCACTGAGCAGCTGCTTCCTGTTGCCCCAGAGGTTGCTACAAGGGTAGTGGTGGTTGGGGGAAAACTGAACGAGAATAAAGCGACTCTCACCGTCCCACAGCAGCCTCGCTAGGATCGCTGCTGGCGTCCCCCGCCCCCTCCAGCCACTGAGAACACTGAGTGAGGCAGGGTTGAGGTTGAAAGGCCTAGGTCTTTGCCCTCGTGGTTTCCTTTTAAACTTCGTAGAGCTGGGAGAAGGAGCTGTGCCTTTCCACAGGGCCGCCGTAGCGATCCGGTCCTGACGAGCCAGTCGTAGGAAACCTACCCTAGGAGGGTCACTGTACGTTACCCCCCAGCAAATTCGGCCTCGGGTTCCCTCTCGGGCACCCCCACTCCTCCTTGCAGTCGTGGTGACATTGCTTTCCCGGCCCTTTGTGAAGAGGTCTTTCCCGATGCCCCAGGAGCGCGGGCGGAGCTAGCGAAAGTCCTCCGCTTCGCACCCACCACCATCCCCCACTTCGCCACAGAAGTTTCAGTCTCTTCTTCCTGGGATCTATTCTCTTCCTCCAACTGGGATTCTTCCTGGTTTTTGCCCCTAGGAGACGCCGCCCGCTTCCCCTCCCCCCGCAGACTCACCGTGGCGGCCCTACCCCCGGCCTTGTCCTTACCCCGGTGGCTCCTGCCCCTTTAAGCGCAGTCTCCCCGCCCCCCCCCCCCCCCCCGCTGCCGCCGCCGCCGCCGCCGCCGCCGCCGGCCCAGGGCTGGGGGAGGAGGCGCTGCCGCCGCCCGGCTCGGCCACCTGCGCCGCTGCCGCCGCCGCCGCCCGCGGCCCGGCCCTGCTCCAGGTGAGGCCCGGCACTGCGTCCGGTCCCGGAATCCCCGGGCGGGCCGTCCCCCGGTCCCTGCCCCGGGTCCGAAGCCGGGGAACCAGGATCTGACCTCCCTCCGCGGGAGTTCCCTTCCTCTCTCCGCCGCACTACCTACTCACCATTTCTCCCCTGGCCTCTGCGGCCGGAATCCCGAGGCTTCTCACGCCTCTCGGCCCGCCGGTCCTGGTAGCCCTCCTATTCTGGGCCCAGGGTCTCTCCCTCCCCCGTTCTTCCTCGCCGGAAAAAAGATCCCGCGGTCCGGGTTTCGCCTCCTCCCTTCTGGAACTAGCGCTTTCCCACGCCATCCTAACCTCCAATGGGAGGGGGAATAACCGCCACCCCAACTCCTCGCCTTCCCCGGTAGGAAGAAGGGTTAGGATTGACTACAGCCACTTTCGGGATCTGCTTCAAGTTCAACTAAGTTCCATTTTAAGATTTTATGTAGCCCTCCCCACGTCTCCCGCACTTTGGGAATCTGACCCCGGCCAGTCCAGGTGAGAAAGGCCCTTGGGCCCAGGGTGAGCCGGTTTGGCCTAGAAGCACTCCTCCAGAGTCAGAATAACTGGGGGAGCCATCCGGAATCTTGTGATTCTGGGCTTAAAAGGCTGTTGGTAAGTGAATGAGGGGTTAGGAGTCAGTCGAAGAAGGGTGGTGGGAAAGGTGGTGGGAAATGCGTGGGAAGCCCAGACTTCTTTATTCAGATGCAAAAGTTGTCCCCACTCCTAAAGAAATTAGGACTTCCTCCTTGTCTTTTCGCGACCTCTGGGAGAAACTTATGGGAGCCTGAAACAGAACTAAGATGGGAACAGAGAGGTCACACACCTACTTGAAGAGAAGAAGAGGGGTTATGATATGTTACAAGAAAATCAAGTCTCCCCAGAATATAGAGGGGGAGGAGACTGTTGCAGGGTTGAGGGCCTTACTAAACCCTATTAATAGTGGGAACTATTCTGCCACGGAGAGGAAAGGGAGGTCTTTAACAATTACCCCACCACCATTGGGGAATTCCATCTTCATCCTTATCCAGCTGCTCCCCTACTCTGCCCCTTCTCATGCTCTCATTTTTCCACCACCCCACCACCACTACCACCTCCAGAATTAATGTACTGGGTGTCTAGATTTGTTTAAGACTTTACAGAATCTTGTTGCTTGGACTGGGAGGGAGCTAGGGGCCGCAGGGTCAGCAGTGGTTTTTAGGGTTGAATTCCAGAAGTATCTGGAAGGGGAGAAAAAGGTAGGTAGAAGGATGCAAATGAATCCCCTTGCCCTTTTCTCCTGCCCAACCCTAGTCATCTGGCTCCAGAGTGGAGTCAAGCACTGTGGCCAATTACTCTTGAATCCTCTTGATCAGGAATATCAGGGTGGAAAGGGGAGCAGGAGCTAATTTCTGGCACCCCATTTTCATCATCTGCCCATCGACCTGGGCTGACCCTGAACCTTGAAAGAGGCTCAGCGTATTCCCTAGGTGTGAGTATTCTCATAAGTTTCTGGAAAAAATGGCCATTTGTCCCTGATGGAACGGAGGGGTGTTTGGGGACAAATGGGGTGAGTCTGGATGGGGTGAGAAGCACAGCTGCTGCCTGGGGTGGCTTCTGACAAGAAGTAAACACCCAGCTGTTGGGCATATTGGCACCCCACCCTCATCCTTCCTCAAATAGCAGGGAAGATCCTTTATTAGATGGGATAAGGCGGGGTCTCAGTAGTCTATCTGATTGGAGTGTGTCTGCACCAGGTGGGAAGATTGGATCCTGCCCCACTTTCTTTTTTGACCCCTGGTAGCCCTCTCCTGTCCAACACCCCTCTTCCCAACCGCTCCAGCTGAGGTAGTCCTAGGGGTTGCCCTGGAGACTAGGCCTGGGGCTCGGAAGGGGTGGGGGCAGTCAGTGGGACACAGGAGTAACCGGCTCTTCCGGAGCGAAGTGGAGCCAGCCGGTGGGTGTGTGTGGGTGTGTGGTGGTGGGGGAAGGGGCGTGGCTACACCCGTCTGACTGGCGCAGGCTCCACCCCAGCCTGGTCTCCGACTGGCTTGACTTAACATTGGGGGCGGGAGGTAGGAAGATTCTACCTTTTATGCCCTGAAAAAAGAAAAG
>PVHY01031875.1:0-12283 GCA_004024945.1 Uropsilus gracilis | reverse complement strand
TCCCCCGCTTTTACCCCCCCCCTTGCTCTATGCTTCAGTTCTGTTGACACTTTGACATTTTTAAAATCGTCCTTGTCCTTTGGTTGGTTTGTTTCCCCTATAACCTGCAGCTAGGTGAGATCATCGCGTATTTCTCTTTTGTTTTCTGGCTTATTTCTGCTGGCATGATTCCTTCTAGGTCCATCTATATTATCATACATGCCTCAAATTTGTCGATTTTACTTGCTGAATATTCCATTGTGTACTTATACCTCATTTCCTCTGGGATATTTGGGTTGTTTCCGTATCCTGGCTATTGTAAATAGTGCTGCAATAAACATCTGAGTACAGGTGTCCTTTTGAATGAGCGTTTTGTGTCCTTTGGGTAGATTCCCAGAAGTGGGGTTGCTGGATCGAATGGTAGTTCCATGTTCGGTAGTTTGAGGGTTCTCCGCAGATTTCCATAGTGGCTGGGCCAGTTTGCATTTCCAACAGTAGTGTGAAAGTGTTCCTTTCTCTCCTCAGCCAGGCCGGTTCCTGTTGTTGCCTGTTTTTTGATATGGGCCAATCTATTGCTGTAAGATGGTATCTCTCTGTGGTTTTGATTTGCATTTCCCTGAGTATTACTGATGAAGTTTCTTCTTATTGGCAGAGTCAGTTCCTTGAAGTTGTAGGAGTGGGAAACTGGACCTCATTTCCACATCACCTGTTGGCCAGTGGTTCTTGGTCCCCCTAAAAGTCCTTGCCTGTCGGCCCCTCCGTCTTCAACCCAGTAGTAATGTTTTGAACCCTTGGGCTTCAATTTTCCGACTGTCTCTTTTGTGAGGAGCAGAGAAGACACTATTTCAAGGGCAGGTGTGATAAGGCCAGGCCCACCAGGCAAGGCTAGGCCTGCTACAGAATATAACCAAAAACTGCAGGACAATCCAACCTCTTTGCCATTCTGGGGGTTACACAGGCTGTTCATAGCAGGTGTGAGCCTGTGGGCAACCCCTTTTGAACTCTGTCTTTCACACACATCCAGCTGCAAGAACCCCCCCCTCCTTTTCTCACCTCCCTTTCTCCTTCCCTCTCCTCTCCTCCCTTCCCTCTTCTTCCCCCCCCCTCCCTCCAGACCAGGCTTGTATCTGGCATCAGGCCCGCGGGGTGGGAAGCAGGCTCTGAGGTAGAGGTCAGTGGCTCTGAGGTGGGTGTTCTCAGGATGGAGCCTGTGATCGGCAGGGGGCAGAGGCAGGGCAGGGAAGAAGGGAGCTCTGAGGCTGTGGTGGCTCCTCAGGGGTGTCACAAATGATCAAGGGTCAGGGTAGAATGGACGAGAGGCCGGATGTGGGGGTCTTGGACAAGATGGTGGAGGCGGGGCTTGGTGGAGGGCCAAGAGGTGGTCTCAAGAAGCCCTCTGGAGGTTGTGGGTGTGGCCGGTGTCTCTAGGCAACACTTCAACACTTCAGCAGGTGAGGGGTAGACCTTCAGTTCTGACCAGCAGGCGCCTACCCTGGGCTTATCCTCCTCTCACACCCCCTCACTCGATACTGCCCCCAAGTCAATCCCAGCTATCCTATTGTCTCATCTATACATATTTCCATGCATGTGAGGGACCATAATATCATTTGCTGACCTGAAATAAAGGAATGATTCCTACTCCACAGATTCAGTTACTTTAACCTTTTTATTGTCTGGTGAATGTCTCCCCCTCCCTCCCAGGTTTGCTGGGGGCTGACTCTTCCCCCCACTCCTCTGAACTGGGCTTGATGAACCAGGTCTCTTCTTCTGACACTGGCTCCCCATCTGGGCTGCTCATTGCATCAGGAGCGTCATGCGACATGTCCCTTTGTCCCCTGCTTTAACGGCCAGTTCATTGTCCGTGTAAGCCTTGATCAGATCAGCCTTGACTTCTTGGCCAGACTGCACTCCAGATGGGGCCCTGCTTCTGCCTCCGGAGGGCATCTGCTGGGTCTTCCTTGGTGACGTCAGCAGCTTGAAGCTCAACGGAAATAACCTGCAATGAAACCCCAGGCAGCAGCTTTTGACCTACAATTCAGAAGCAACTCAAAGCTTCAGGTGACACATCAGCCTCCCTCCAGGGCATCATGAAGGTTCACACCGAAATACCCAAGGCAGCAGAGGTGGTGAGCCCAGTCTCCACCCAGCCAGTGATGTTCATTGCAGATGGTGAGCTCCCTCGCTGTCACTCAGAGATTTATTTCTAGCTGAAATTGACTTCTTACGCTACAATATGATTCCTCAGACTGTGCTGTGATAAAGGGACACGTCGCTCTTGCCACCCTGCCAGACAAGCATTGCTAGCTCTTTTATTTACCCTCTACATTTAACAACCTTATCTTGTTTAACAACCTGGGCTTCTCACATTCCAACCAGGGAGGGAAGGTTGACAAAGCTGAATGCTAGGTGTGACCAAAGCTAGCTGGCAACCCCCTGCCTCTCCTCCAGCTCTCCAGATGCCTCCACCACAAGTACACACTGACCTTGACCCTCCCCCCTTCTATCCCCTTGTAACTGGATAAACATTCCAACTCTAGACTGCTGCTCCTCCCTTTGCTGATAAACCACTTTTCTTGTCCTCACACTCGGCCTCCTTTCGTCAGCCAAGGGAAATGGAGACTGGCATTCGGTAATAAGACTGAGTCATTTATGTTTTGATGATGTGTATATTACTGGCTATTGCAGTGAAAATGCAATCCAAAAGAAAGACTTTCCAAAAAATAGGTAGAGATCATGATCATAGAAAAGAAAAACACATTAATGTGTGTGCTTTTTTGGTACAAAGCAACATGATCAGTGATGAGTAGATACACTACATTAACAGACATTTCTGGGCACAGGAACATGAATTCAAAGAGAAAAAGTTATGATGCAAATTGCAGAACTGCTAAAGATGAGTTTCTGTATTTTCTTTTTTTAATGTTCTCATTCCGCCCCCCCCCCCGTCATCCCCCCCCCACCCTGGGATTCATCTATTCAAAATAATAAATCTAGTATTCAAAATAGTATTTTTAATAAATGAATATAGTATTCAAAATAATATAGGTGAGTCGTGTAATCTTTTAAAATGTTGATTATTTATATTTAACATTGAAGTAAGATCAGGGTCCCCCTACACCCCCCTCCATCGTGGGGGTTTCCACATTTTCTCCATACCACCATCGTGAGTTTCCACATTTTTAAAAATAATTTATTTATATATAAATTTCACATCATTGCAAAGTTTCCACATTTTTGGAGTAGATAATTGTGCGGACCAGTTGCTTTGGCATCAATCAGAGTTCCCCGAATACACTTATAAGGGTGATTAAGCAAGTTTATTTTTAAAATTTAATATTTACAATTTATTGGAAAGTACATCTTTTGCAACCGTTTAAACTTAGCAGGAGACCTCTTCGATGGCAATGAAAGAGCGTGAGGGCTGCATCGAGGACAGAGCTCTTGGGGATGCAGGGCACAAGCAAAATGGTTAAAACCAGTCTGCAGCATCCTGTTTGCTTGCCCTGCTTCCTAGTCTCAGCATGTTATTCCTGCTCCTTCACGGTTGGAGAACATGGGACGTACTGGCTTTACATTAACAGCAACAAGATCTATGTGACTAGCTGCAGCCTTGCTTTCAGACAAGACCAGCATCCAGTAAAAACTTCTAAGAAACCATTTCTCATTTTAAAAATATTTTTTAAGCCAGGCATGGTGGCATGCACCTGTAATCCAAGTGCTGGGAGACAAAAGGCTGGGGATCGCTTGAGTTCTTAGTTTCGAGTCTACCCTGGACAACATAGCAAGACCTGGTCTTGACAAAGCAGCCGGGTGCAGTGGCAGGTGCCTGTAATCCCAGCTACCTGGGAGGCTGAGGCTGGGGATCTCTTGGATCCGTGGGGTCGGGTCTACTCCAACATAGTGAGACCTAGTCTCAAAAAAAAATTATATATATATATATATATATACACACATAATTTTTTATTGGGGTAATATTGGCTTACACTGCTGTTTGGATTTTAGAAGGGATTCCCTGTTAGGTGTTACCATGATAGCGCCACCAGTAAACACACCTGTTAGCGACCTGTTTTTACTTTTCCTCCTCCTTGTCCAGTAGCCTCACTTTTGTGGTCAGCTTTCAAGGGTTAGTTTTTGAATTTGACTTTATATTTGACTCTTTTCTTTGTTTCCCTATATGTCACATGTAAGTGACAACATCCAGGGTTTATCTTCCTCCTTCTGACTTATTTCCATCAGCATAATCCCCTCCAGTTCCATCCACGTGGTCACAAATGGTAAGAACTTCGGGCACAGTGGCACGTACCTTTAAGTGCAGCTACAGAGCGCAGCTGACACTAGGAATTACTTGAGTCTGTGGGTTCAAGACCCGAGACCTGCCGGGGGCAACATAGCCAGACCTAGTCTCAAAAAAAAAAAAAAAAAATCAATTAACAAATGCAAGAACTTGTCGGTTTTTAAGAGCTGAGTAGTGTTTCACTGTGTATGTAGACCTCATCTTGATCCACACATCTGTCTTTGGGTGCTCAGTTTGTTTCCACACTTAGCTGTTGCAAATAGTGCAGCAATGAACATGGTGGTGCAGATTTTCTTTGAATTACCGTTTTTGTGTTCTTTGGGTCGATACCTAGGAACGGAATTGCTGAGTCATATTGTTAGAAGAGCTGGTGCTCGGGGGTCTGGGTGTGTATAATGGTTGAAGAATAACAACCGCCGCACTAGCATAGAAGCGAGTGAAGTGTGGGTTTATTGAAGCAAAAGAAAGAAACTCCTGGCAGCAGGAAGGGGGTCCAAGGAAGGAAATCTGTCCTAGCTCCCTCTTGTTTGTGCCTATATACAATGAAATTTCCTGTTTTCTGGTGTGCCAGACAGTTGGCTAGGTACCACGTGGTCGGGAAATTTCATTGCTGGTGGTGAAATCGGGTCAAAAATGGAACCGAAGCTTCTAACCAACAGGTCACTTTTAAAATGCGGCTTCTGCCAGTCAGGTTCCCTCAGGTCTGTGCCACCCGCGCATAGCAGTTACCAGACAAATGAAGTTTAACAACAGGGTTTTATTTCCAAGGGAATTCAACAGGGAACATGAAAAGTCCTCAAAGCCACAAGTGGCCAGTTATCTTACCAGTCACCAGTTAGTCTAAAAGTCCCAAACACTTATCCAAGATGGTGCCCTTCCAAACCTGAGGCACCCTGCAAAGTTCAGTCCTTCTCCAGCGTCTTCTCTTTGCTTCTTCTCCAGTATTCCGAGCTGTTCCACTTCTCCAAGGCTCTTCAAACTTTTCCAAAAGATGGTGATGCAAACTCAGCTTTCCAAATATGCCACTTTTTTTTTTTTTTGAGACCAGGTCTGGCTATTTTTGCCTGTGGAACTGCAGGCTCATGTTGCCCGGGTACCACAGACTCAAGCCATCTCCAGCCTCAGCTTCCCAGGTAGCTGGGATTACGCACGCACCACCAAGCCCAGCTATATTTTTTTGGAACTAGGTCTCACTACATGCCCCTGGCGGCACTCGAACCATGATCCCTGGCCCTGGCCATGGCTTCCTAGGCTGCTGCTTGCAGGCATGCGCCACAAATATGCTACCTTGCTGCAGCTCCAGGCACTTCCTTTACCAGGCCTGCCATCGGCAGCATCTGGCCACATTTGCCAGGCCTGCCTGGTTACCCTGGTCACCCCTGGCCTCCCATTCTGGCATCTGACTCTACACCGGCTACTTCTCTGCCGGCCACTCTCCCACCATGGCTCTGTGCCACCTCCAACTCACTCTTCCAGGGTGATTCCCTTGACCAGACCACATGGGCCTGTTCTCTCAGTCCACCATTCTTGTTTCTCTCCTTGTTTCTCCCTTTTCATCTGCCCTCTCTCTCTCTTCCGGCTTCCCATTTTCTCTCGTGGTTCTTTCAGACTCCACCCACCAGGGCATTCTGGTGCCCATACAATGTTTAGCTATGTCACTACCCTGTATCAGTTGTTTTTTGTTCCCTAATGACCTGGTTCTTACCGTGGACGGTGGTAGGCTTTGCAAAACACCTTTGTTTTACCGAAAATTCCTTTATCTAAGATCACTATTGTGTATCTGGCTCGTTCCCATTCCTGGTCTCAATAGAGAAGATCCATTTTCAACTTTTTTAGAAATCTCTAGTGTTTTCCATAGGGACTGGTCTACCTTCCCACCAACAGTGTAAGAGAAAACATTGTTATGTAACTATCAGTTGATCATGTTTCCATCTGTAATGGGCCGTGTATATAGCAGTGGTCCCAACAAATGATCCCATGTTGGATAGGCAGATGGGAGAGTTGTGTAATTACACTCCTGGGTTGGGTCATCCACACTATGATGAAATTGCCTGAAGATGCATTTCTACAGCACTGTTACTATGACCGTATTTGTATCTCTGGCAGTTAAGATAATGATGGACAAGAGAATAAGTTACTTTTAGAGACAGGAGGAAATAATACTTCAGCAGCCAAAGATGATAATGATTTTTAAAATTTATTAGCCTTTAATTTTGGAATAGCTAAGTTTGTTTTCCTGAATCTATTTTGATTTGCTTTGTGTATGACTAATGCTTCTGCCAGTGGTTTCAATTATCTTACTGACAACAGCCAAACCTTTAACTCTCACACTCTCACAAAGATGTAAAACACAAAGAGCTTCCCATGCAATGCATAACAATGTGAAGGTTTGGTTTTTATCAGCAAAAGGCAAACTATGTAAATGCAGATGGGTCAAACTGCCAAAATGTAATTAAAATCCTTTAAATAGCAAATAAACACAAACAGAATGCCTAAATGCTTCCCCCCCCCAAAAAAAAAAAATTACACAGACTCCTAAAAATCATAAATAGGTCATTCCTTAAAAAAAAAAATTATGGTGGAGGCTGAGGCTGGGGATCACTTGAGTCTGCCGGTTTGAGACAACCCTGGGCAACATAGCGAGACCTAGTCTCTAAAGAAAAAAAAATTATGGTGGTAGAATATATAACAAAGTCGACCATTTTAAGCATTTTTAAGTGGACAATATGGGTTAAGTTATGTTCAGTTGTGCAACAGGTTTCTAGAACTCTCCCATCTCTTGGAAAATGCAACTTTGTACCCATCTGTGTGCAACCTCATCTCTCCTTCCCTCCAGTTCCTGGCAACCACGGTTGTTTCCGTAAGTTTGACTTTAGATGCCTCCTAGGAGAGGGGTCACAGAGCACTCATTTGTTATCTCCTGACCAGCATGTTTCACTTAGCAGAAAGCAGATGTGTATCACTTAGCATCATGCCCTCATGGTTCCTCCCTGTCTTTTTTTTTTTTTTAAAGTGTGAAAGCTAACCTAAGTGCAGCCACTTCACAAGGGAGTGGGCTAATCATTTCAGAGGAACTGCCTGAGTGTCTTGTTCCTTGAATTTTGGGTTGGCCCCAAACTACCAGAGTTTGACGAGCCAGCGGGAAAACGGGCATCCATCTCTCCCTCTCCCTCCCCTCTTCTTTGGTCATTTCCCGTGTAGTGCTGAGAGCTGATGGTGCTGACCTCACTGTTACCAGTGCTCCCAGCTCAGATGTGTTCACTCACGCATGGGCGTGCCCGCGCTCTTTGGGCCCAGGTGTCTACAATTCCAGGTGTGTTTGTCCCATGGCCACGCTCCCCAGTGCCCTCTGCATGAACACGGTCAAGGTCACGGGTAGTAGCCACAGGCTAGTGGAGTGAAAAACCCAATGAAGTCATTTACCCCACAGCCACATTGAAGTTGGATCAAAAATAACCTCTCCAAAGAAGGCATGTGGAGGTAAGAAGCTTCTGGTTGTTGAAAAGAAAAAAATGAAGAGAATTTTGGAGTAAAACTAACATTGTCACACTAGAAAAAAGTTATTTTTGCTCTTTTTCTTTCTTTCCTTTTTTTTAGACTAGATCTACCTATGTAGCCTGGGGTAGTCCCGATCCCACAGACTCAAGCGATCCCCAGCCTCAGCCTCCCCGGTAGCTGGGATTATAGGTGCCCGCCACTACACCCGGCTGTTTTTTCGAGACCAAGTCTTGCTCTGTTGCCCAGGGTAGTCTCGAACCCGAGAACTCAAGCCATCCCTGGCCTCTTGCTTCCCAGAACTTGGATTATAGGCGTGCGCCACCATGCCTGGCTCTTTTTCATCTTCTAAAAGGTCTTGACCATTGCTGCATATGGTCCTGACTTAAGTAATTGAATTAAGTTGAAAGGAAGGTGTTCTAGTCAGGTCCTTCTAAAACCTTCCTGTCCATCAACTGAACTAAGTACGTTACAGCACACTTGGTAGAAAGAGGGGATCTTATAGGGCACTGATAGAATGTTTATTGAGTTCAGTGGGCTGGGAAGGAAGACAGGATAACAAACACTCACTATCCCCACACTATGCTGTATAACCTTGAGGTGGTACCCTGGATGATCTGGCCTCTAGATGGGCTTTGGAGTTGATGGTGGCGAAGAGCAGTGATTAGTCACCTTTCTTGGGTAATGACTGTGAAAGTCCTGTAGCCCCATCTTCAGTTGCTTGTTTGACAGGTGAGAGTAAGGAAGTGAGTCAGAGCTTAAATGAGTCAGCTCAGCCTGCACGGCATGCAGTCAGCATTCCTACTCTGCAATCAGACTGTCTTCTTTCAGGTCTGCCTCAGCTCTGAAGCATAGCCTCATTCTTCCTAACCTGTCCGAGGCTGTACCTGTAAAGATGGGGCTTTCTTCTCAACAACTGGTTTACTGCAAAGTTCTGCTCGTTAACAGGTAGAGGCGCCTGTAGTAGAGTTGGTAGCAGCTCTATTATCACACAGTGGCTTTATCTGGATGAGTAAAACCATCAGCCAAACCACTTTCCCGTCCATTTGTGGGGATCAGTTCCTACTTTTGCTTTCTTTTCCTCTTAGCTCAGGATGAGATAGCAACAAATAGAGCTTCAAGAAACCCCCTCTGGAACCAGCCTTGGCATAAGTAATTTCTGAGGGTAACAGTGCTTAAGGATTCCTGTGGAGCCTTCTGGAAAAGGATTGAGACACTACTGAGACATGGATCCAAGTCTATCTTTTTTCAAATTGTCAATTTATTTGTGGGGTACACAAATAAAGGTGAGGATTTGTTTTCACTTTGATGGTCATCTTTAAAAAAGCAAATATAAGTGTACCCGGGAGTCTTTAGAAGGGAATTATAGTATGATTGTGTTTGGGTCTTCTTGGGGTGTAGTTTTGATCACTTCTAGATATTGGAACATGAATAGAGATGAACTGAATATGACCTATTAGCCAAATAAGGTCGAACAGTGTTAACCATGTACTTAACAGAGATTCAGTGTTGTTTGACTTTAAAAAATGGTGACTGAACTGGTCTCTTTGTGCATCACAGACACACCATGCTGATGGCAAAAGAACCTTCATCCTGACCAGATTCAGTCTGTTAGTGGCAACTAAGGGGAAGAAAACCCCTAAATTCTAAATTTTGAATTAATTTTTCCCCTCCCTGACTTAGTTTTTTAAAAATTAATTTGATTGTTCTGCAGTTTTGATTATGGTTCTTTAAAGATTAAATTTGGTTTTGTTTTCATATGAAGCTAGAAAATTAAAGGTTATATTTTGTTTTAAATTCACATCCCAGGAAGGAATATTATAAAGAATTACACATCGGTACTGAGGAGGCCAAAGAAATTTTTTTCCTTTAAAGAGGTCTGGCTATTCCTCACACTTGAAAAATGTTATACTGAATAACTAGATCTGATGACAAAAGGGCGCCACTCTTGCTCTCCTCGCTTGAAGTGTTTGTGGTGTTCCCAGTCCTGAGTGCACTTTCAGGATCAGCCAAGAAGCTTACAAAAATGCTAAAAGGGTGATGAAATATATACCATGTTACAGTGAGCAAGAGAGAGATGGAGTAGCTATTAAGACCAGATAAAACAGACTTTTAAAACCAAAATTGCTACTTGAGGAAAAGAGTGACATGACATCAGAAAAATAAAAATAAGCCAGGTGTGGTGGAGCTTGCCTGTAATCCAAGCGCTGGGAGGCAAGAGGCCAGGGATCACTTGAGTTCGCGGGTTCGAGGCTACCCCGGGCAACATATGAGACCTGGTCTCGAAAAAAAGCAGCCTGAAATCCCAGCTACCTGGGAGACTGAGGCTGGGGATCACTTGAATACCCTGGGTGGGGACTACACCAGGCAACATAGCAAGAGCTGATCTCAAAGAAAAGAAAAAGAAAAATAGCAAACAAGCATCTATCAAAAGAATCTCCAAATGTATGAAGCAAAAATGGTAGAACTGAAAGAAGAAATAGACAATTCAACAAGAATAGCTGGACATGTCAATATCTCACTTTCAAAGATGGATAAAACAATGCAGCTGAAGATCAGTAATTAAATACAAGATGTAATCAACACTATAAGCCAACTTGACTGAACAGGTAGACACAGAACACCCCCATGAACAGCTAGAGACACCTTCATCTTAGGTACACATGGAGCACTCTCCAGGAGATGAAAAAAAATCCAATACACTTTACATAGTTAAAATAATACAACACATCTCTCTGGCCACATGGAATGAAATTAGAGGTCAATTACAGAAGGTAATTTGGACACTTATAAGTATGTGGAAATTAACTATCGCAATTATCTATAAGCGGTGGGCCGAAGTTGAAATCACAAAGTAAATTAGAAAATTCCTAGTGATGAATAAAAAGGAAAACACAAGGTACCCAACACATTGTTCAGAGATGCAGACATCAACATTAAAAAAGAGGAAAGACTGCAGATCAGCAACCTAACTCACACCCAGAACTGGAAAAAGGAGAGCAAATGAAACACAAAGCAACAGAATACAGTAATTAATACATATTATAGTAAATTTAATATAAATATAAATATAATACATATTATAGTAAATTTAAATAACTAAAATAGAGACTTGGAAAACAATGGAGAAAATCAACAAAAGCAAAAGATGATTCTTTGAAGATATAAATTAAGAAACCTTAAGCTAGACTGGTCAAGAAAAAAAGACTGAAATGACTAAAATCAGGAATGAAAGATAGTATTTATAGACATAAAAGCATTATAAATGAATACCATAAAGTATCATGTGCCAAAAATAACCTAGATTAAATAGAGAAATTCCTAGAAAGACATAAACTAAACAAACCAATTGAAGAAGAAATACAAAATTTGACTAGATCTCTAGTGAACAGATTGAGTTAGTAAACCGACCTAATCATAATTTAGTGTTCCACCAAGAAAAGCCAGGGACAGACTAGTGAGTCTGACAAAAAAAAAAAAAAAAAAAAAAAATCACATCAGCTTTCCATAAACTACTCTTCCCTGCTCTTTCTATGCCAGCATTGCCCTGATTCCAAATACAGATAATGAAACCAGAAGGAAACTATAGATCCGTATCTTTTATAACTACAAAAGCAAAACTCTTCTGCTCTGCCTGGTCACTCAGGCTACTCTTTCCCAGTCTGCCATTCTCATGTCTCTCCTCTCCCCAAGTCTTTCTCTCTGCTTATGTCTTTTTATATCCCTTTTCCCTTCTCTTCTCCCCTCCTGAGCAGCAGAGGGCCCAATTTCCCTCTACACACCCTCTGGGTGGTTCATTTTCTCTTTCCCACCCGGGGTTTGCAAGAAAGTAGAAGAAGGAAGTGCTCCCATCCTGCTCAGGCTCCTCTACTGTGCCCTTCAGGCACAGCGAAGGGCAACGCCTGAAGTCTATGAACAAACACGCTGCCCGTGTTGGGGTCACGTGAGGCTTCAGTTCCACTTGAGGCAACGGAAAAAGGGGAACAATGCAAAGCATCCAATTAAAAGGGAGCACCTGTGCTACTCCAGAGAGCAGATAAACTTGACTCATGAAGTTAACTGTGTGACTAAGTTGTTCGCATCTGCAGTGGCCGTGCTGTTTCCTTTTTCTTGGTTTCTTATTTAAGACAAATGCTTGTGGTGTTGCCCGTTTCACAGGTCAGCTCGCACGTAAATGCAAATCGGTTGTAGTTAAGGTTATTTGGATCCTGAAGTTTGTATAATCCAGGAAGTACTTGATGGTTTTCAGATAATTCTGTCACAACCATATTCAAATTAAATATTTTTGTGGACTTTTAAAAGTAATGAATTAAAAAAATCAAATGGTATTCATTCATTCATCAAAAAAATTATTCATTCATTCATTCATCATAAAAAAATCAAATGGTATTCATTCATTCGTTCCTGCCGATGCATCATTTTATCCAGCGAGGTCCATTTTGGATTTTTGAACCCTTGTATGTACGGATCTGCAATAGGAGAACTGGGTGCTCCTTTGCGCCGCCGTTGGAGTGA
>PVHY01031874.1:0-12289 GCA_004024945.1 Uropsilus gracilis | reverse complement strand
CCCCCCCCGCCCAGGGCTTTCCACAGGGATATATTCCATGAGTCAGCTTGTAATGTGTTAAACTGAGTCCTAAGAGCTATGTTGAATTCTTCACCCCCAGGACCTGCAACTGTGATCTGTTTGGGAATAGGGCCTTTGGTGATGACATCACACTGAATTAGGGTGGCTTCTACTCTGATTTCATGTGTCCTTAGAAGACCTGGAAACACACCAGGGGAAAGATGCCACATGAAGTGGGTGGTGGAAATGGCCCCCAAGCAACATGGCCCAGGGTCATCTGGGGCTACTGCAAGTGGTAGGAAAAGATTCTCCTTAGAGGTGTCAGAGGGAGCAGGGCTCTATGTTCACCTTGAACTTCAGACTTCCAGTCCTGAGAAATCTAAGAGAATAGATTTTGGTTGTGTTAAGCCACTGTGTGTGGTGCTTTATTCAGGCAGCCCTGTGGGCTGAACATGCACCTTCCCGCCGATGCCGATTCCATTCAGATCTTGTTCTCAGAACTGGCTTTTATTTTTGTCTTTCCTTCTTTTTCTACCTCTCCTCATCTTCTCATTCCCCCCCCCATCCCCCCCCCCCTGCTTTTACATCTCTATCACATTTCTTCCTGTCTGCCTCTGGTCTACTGCTCACTGGTCTGTCTGATGGTTCCCAAGATAAAGAAGTCATTGGGTCTTATCCTGAGGTTATCCAAAAGGGAGGTGGTGAGGGGAGTGGGTATGTGCAGGGGTTGAGAAAGCTGTTTTGCAGTTGGTAGCCTAGGTTGCTAGGCGGCCAGGATCAACAGCTCACACCTGGAGAATGTGTAGCAGACAGCTCTGCAACGCCACCTCTGGAAGCTGCAAAAATGACATGCTTGCCCTGATCTATGAAAATTGGCCCAGACACTGCCTCCCGCCCCAGCATCTCCAAATTCACTCTGGCAGCTTTTTAGCATTCAGCACAGCCTTAGCTGGTGAAGCTTAGACAGGCCCCTGGCTCCCTACAAAGAAGGGCACCGACAGTTTTTTCTTTTCCCTACCTCATTGCTTAATCTGTCCAGTTCCCCATACTAATGGATTTTTAAATGAGCCTAGGACAATAGATAGCATTTCCCAATTAAATCCAAATACCCTTCATTCACCCTTTACACAGTCACTGGATGCAAAGAAGAAGGGAGCACAGGTCCAGTCAGACATCTTTTTCCCTTACTCACTGCCTCCCATCCTCTTTGCCTGCAGAGCTAAGGCACCCTCTTCTGGGACCTGCTCCTTCAAGGGCTCTCTGGAGTGCAGGGGTGATTTCTACATGCCAGCAAGAGTGATGCTGGCTAAGATTTGTGAGTAGGGCTCAAATAAGAGACAGGATTTTCTCCAACTCTCTAGTATCAGCTGGTTTCATAACCACTGAATGCACATGCTTCAGTCAGATGCAAGGAAATCATAATACAGCTATAGAAATTCATAGGGATTTTGAAAGAGGTAGAGGCAAGGGTCTAAAAAATAGTCTCTGGTTTTATTTTTTACAAGTTATTAGAAAGGAAAAAATATAGCAGCTGCTTACAAGGTGCCTACTCAAGGCTTGGTTCCTTGCATACAAGATCTCTAATTCCTATGAGAATGTTTAAAGAGGATTATTTGCTTTACAGATGTAGAAATAACCACTCATAAGTTAAGTGACTTAGCTACACTTAACCACATACCTGGTAAATATCAGCAATAAATACAGGTAGTTTGAATCTAAATTGATGTTCTTTCTGCCACTGTAGGAAGGACTTTCACTTTTTACTGAAGAGAATAGAAATTAAGCAAACGCATTTGGGGATTGAGCTCAAGTTTATGTTAGATGATCAGAGCAAATAGTGAGGGCATAGAGGAGATTCTCTTTGTTCATGTCTTACCCATGTGGGAGAAGAAATGCCTAGGAGAGAAGGGTCCTGACATACAAAATTTTAAGTTCTGAGACCATAGTTCTCCCCTGTAAGAATATTAATGGTGATCTCAAGGAATGCCTTCCAGAAGGAACCCTATGAGAGTTAATCCAAATTCTGGTTCAGTTTCATATTTCTTTCCCATGCCTCCTTGCCATCAATTGGCATATGAGGTTTCCTAGCATCACTACCATCCCTCCAACAAAGGAAGCCCTCTGAAAATTAAGAAACTTGAAGACACATCCACTAGTCATAATGTTGGGTCTCAAATCCAAACTCTCTGACTTCACACTCTTTCCTGACAGTTAAAATAGCAGAAATCAAACTCTTTTGTTGAAGAGTTCAACCTTTATAGCTAGCTTACTAGAAGATGATGAGTTTAGGACCAAAATCAGCAGAAGAGAGGACAGAGCATAAGGGACACATAAGGGGACATAGATGAATCTTTTAGTCTGTTGTTTTTTAGTTGGCTTACCACTGGAAACAACTCATACAGATCATATCCGACTCTCACTATACTCCATTAAGCCCTACTTTGGCATCTTGTTATCAATTTATCCAAACCAGAAAGAGTGTTGAGTTTCACAAGAGCTAAGTTCCTGAATATTGGCATAGGTCACAACAGGGAAATTAAATTTCCATCTCCCTTTGAGGCTAAGGGTGACATGTGATCTCTCATGTGCATATGAAGCAGTAATGAAAGATGCACAAGGAATCTGGTTGTCACTGAACTGGAAAGAGGAGGGTTTGGATGGTTTTGCTGTGCTTACTATCATACCCCTGCTGGTGGGGTCTATACATGATCCCATTCTAGAATCTTCCTAAACTTAGTATGTCCTCTCATGGTGCTTGACAAGACTTGTTTCATATTCTGGGCACATCCACATACAATCTCACACAAAATCTTGACAGGTGCCAACATGAGGCTTCACAGGGCTCAATCAACTTAGTTTCTTTATAACTCAGCAAAATGCTCCCAAACCCCCTTCTCCATCACTCACACCCACTTAACAACAACTTGCTAGTTACTTAACTGTCTAGCAACCTGGGCTTGATTTTTCTTCATTCTTTTTCATTCCCATAAGTTCTGTTGGTTACAGCTGATAGAATTTCTAGGATCCATGCATGACTTTTCACTAGGGGGTCCATCACCCAAACTCTTGAGTTTATCATGTCACTAGTTACCTCTGCCATTGCTTTCACTCCCTCACAAAATGGCTTAAGCACTTTAACTGACTTTCAGATAAATCACAGTCACTTAATAAGAATTGTTGTCAGAGATATCACAGTTCAGTCCTTGGTAATTTCTCCAGGAGAGCGCATCCTTCCTATTCAACCCTTCTGCCTCATCATGAGCACCTTCCTGCAGACACTAGGTCTCTGGTTTCCTTCTCAAGATCTTTGCATACTTCATCTTTTAATGAGGGAAGTCCCAGGATATTTTCATCTACCCTTTCTTCAGATATCAGAGTATCTGTCTCCATGGGTAATCTTCCTACCATCAGTACCCAGCAAGCCCCCATGACAGCATCACTACCTTTTCTCTGCGCTTGTGCTCCCACATCAGAACTGCTAGCTTCCTAGTTTCCATTCCTTCTTTCTGACAGAAACTCTGTGAAACTACAGACTATTCATTATTAAGCACAGCACTAGGTCTGTGGTGGGCACTTAATAAATATTTATTGCTTTCTTTTTCTTCCCTCTTAGTTTCATTGGTGCTGACCACATCAAACATGTCCCCATGGTCCCCGGACTCTTCACACCTTCTTTATCTCCCTCTCACATCCTCCTTTCTTTTCTGCTCTGGAAAAGTTGTTTCAGGCTCATGCCATGAAATGTCACTTCAAAATATTTGACGAAAACCAGAAGCTTAGTGTTGTTCTTTTTCCTCGAGTCTTCCACGGTGATAGGATGAACAGTCTGAAGTGAATCTACGTTGCCATGGTAACTGAGATTGGTCTAGTCTGTTCACTTTCTTTGTAGGGGAAAAATATACCTCTTTCCCTATAACTAACAAGAAGGGAGGATTGATATTACTGTTTACTGGATACCTAATAGCTCAAAGAACTCACTCTCAATTTTCTAGTGCTTCCATACCATTCTGGAAATTTTTTGCTCCTGGTCCAAATGAGCCATCAGAACTGGCACTGCCACTGCTACCATGTCCTTGAAACTCACAAAGATTTGGTGGGTGAATTCTGCAATGTTTGAACCAAAGTGTTTGTAGACAGATGTGTATGTCCTTGTTGTGGTTGGGGATAGTTTAAAGGGTACTCTTGTGTCATGTTTTGTCCTGGCTAAACCAGGTCATTAGAAGTAGTAACACAAGAACTCTCTGAACACAGAAGTTTTTACTGTAAAGATCAGAAGAAGATTCATTGAGGCCCAGAATCTTTGTGCACCCTCTAGTTGGCTGTATGTGTGGGAGTTAAAGATGACTACTTGGAGACATTTATGATTTTACGTAGGGCATTCACAGTTTCAGTTCTTAAGTGAAAATAAATCTTTACATAAAGTGCCATCAATGCATGCAGTAGAATAAAGCTAAACTAGAGTCAATTCAAACTCTAGGGGTGCAGGTTCCCCTGATTTGTTTTTGTGGTTGTTATTTGTTTCAGGAAATATAGTAAAATATGGTTCTTTCCAATTGTAGAGTCTTCAGATTTTTGTGGCTTGTTTCTCCTATAGGCTGTCAATGTTAAAAGGTAGACTGTTGGATCATCTGGAAGTCTAGAGAGACAAAGCAACCTACCAGAGGTCACAGAGCAGGCTCATGAAAAGTTCACTGAGAGTCCTGGTCTACAGACTTGAAGTTCAATGACAATTCTACCTATCAATCAAGTATCCTTTCTCAAGAGAACTGGGCTTTCTGAAAGTTGCTATGTCATTTGCATTATATCTCCCCTGGCCATAACAAACATTCTTGGAAAAAGCTTCTGGAGCTAGACATATAAGTACAACTAAGCTGTTCTTCTAGAAGATTCCCAGTGCACGTCTATACCCATTTTGTTAGTTGTTTGCTACTGCTGCTTTAATCCCATTATAGCCAGTATTTATTTTAAAAATGAAGAAAGAGGATTAGAATATTAAGTACTAATGGATAAAGGAGCTAATGATTTATGCATTACATTTAAAAAGGAAGGAAGGTAGGAAGTAAGGAAGTTAGGAAGGAAGGAAGGATGGAAGGAAGAAGGAAAGGAAAGAAAGAATGGTAAACTCTCATGGTTGAATATATTATCTACCCACTTTTGGGCCTTGTGCTAGATACTTTTACATACACTCTCAGATTTAATCTCAAGCAATCTTTTGAGGGGACATTTTTTCTATGTATGAGGAAACAGGGATCCAAAGAGGTTAGATGGAATTCTGGATATCATGTAGTAAGCAGACAGAAAGGCAGGAATATCAGTTCGTTTTTACTTGACCAGACAAAGCCTGTGCACTAAATATTTCAAGATACAATCACCTTTATCTTGCATTAAGTGACATTAACTTTGAAAGGCTTTAGGGAATGAACATTGGAGAACAAATTGGGAAAGAAGGCTCTTAGCTCCCCATATATGAATGTAGGGAATAAGAACGTAGGAATTCCTAAACAGAGTCCAACAGATGTTTTAGCATGTTCAGTGTAATGGATCCAGATTTGAATGAGTTGGTGACAGGGCATTGCTATCTGTCCCTAAATAGCTATGTGATATTGGACTGTTTATCCTATCAGCTATTGTTTTCCCATATGTAAAATCTGGTGGTTGAACTAAATCATTTTATCACTAATTCATAAAATCTTTATGTTATATACCAATGCTAAGTAATTAGTTGGTAGTGGTATCCTGGAATTCTCTGTTGTGAAAGACCCCGAGGCTGCACTAATGGTATGATTTTGGGAGCTCTCAGTACTGAAAGTAGGAATGGGGGCAAATGTATTATAGGTTTGCCAACACAAGATGGAGTAATAAACATTTATTGTTTTATCATCTTTCTGTCTTATGACGTGATTTCTATTTTTAATTCATATTTGCTTCAGTAAGAAATTCTCACAGTCTGCATGAATCATGATTGTCAAGCTACAAGGAATAACTCTCCTGGATGCAATAGTGAAGAATTTGCTGAGCAAATCTATCTTCCTCTTCTCCAGCTCCATGATGATTTCAGATTCCACTATTCAAAAGTTTTGTTTTTATCTCCATATTAATGAATCATAAAATTTCAAATCATGTCCCCTTTTCTTACTCTTCATAACCATTAGAGACTTGGAATGATGGGATAAAAACAATTTTTTCTTTTTCTTTTAAATTTTATTATATATTTATTACATCATTTCTAACTCAAGATTCTCCCATCACCATGTCACCCATGAACCATCTTTATCTTTATCTCCTCCATTTTATTCTACTCCCCCTTATTTTTATTTACTTTTTAAATTGATGCACACACATATTTTGCATCATTATATAACTCCAAGAATCTCCCATCGCCTTGTCATCTGTGAGCCATCAACTTAATCTTTTGTGCCATGCCTCTCCTGATTTACTCACTCCCATTCCCTTGCTCTATGCTTCAGTTCTGCTGACAGTTTGTTAGTTTTAAGTTTTACTTGTCTTTTCATTTGTTTGTTTTTCCTATATCCTGCATATAGGTGAGACCATTCAGTATTTTTTTTTTCTGGTTTATTTCTGCTAGCATGATTCCTTCTCGGTTCATCCATATCTTTTTTTTTCCTCTTTATTTTTTTATAGGTCCATCCATGTTATCCAAATGCATCAAATTTGTCTTCTTTTGATTGTTGAATAATATTCCATTGTGTACATATACCACAAGTTTCTGATTTATTCATCTGTTTTGGGGCATTAGGTTGTTTATATAACCTGGCTATTGTAACTAATGCTGCAATAAATATCCAAGTACAGGTGTTCTTCTGAATTAGTGTTTTTGTACCCTAAAAATATTTTTTACTTATTGAAAAATTTAGGATTTTGCACTCTGGAAAGTAGATGACTTAAAGGTAACATGACTGGATAGAACAGAAAGCTCAAGTAGGGAGGGATCCAGTGACACAATCAGTTTAGCCTGCAGTACTTATACAGAAATCCCAAAGTAGGTATGGGAAATATATAAATATTTCTTTAGAGGAAATATATAATTATGGTGATGATGTGGGTCCCTTGGAAAACTGAATCAAGAAAGTAACTTTAAGGCAGTTGTTTCACAAGTGTGATCTTAAGATTATTTGGGGTTTCCTGGAGATACTTCAGGTAGAATTATGGGGAAGGATTGTGTGAGAAGTAGCTTCAATGACCACTGGTTTTACTTCTTGAATTACACCACTCAGTCCTGCTCATTTTCTACTCTGTGAGTCAGATTTCCAGGCAGGATTTAGTGCAACCATTATTAATTTTAAAGCCATGTGTTAAGTTAAATAAATTACCAAATTCATTTTATCAGGAATGTGCCAGAGGTTTGTTGAGACAACCTCATCAGTTCCAAAAGTTGGTAATGTCCTTCTGAAGATAGCAACTGGAAGAAACTACAGTCTATCTAATATTACAGAGAGGAGCTACCACACCCCCTTCAGGGATATACAGTGTTGGTAGAACTCAGTTGGTTGAATTTAAATACTCAGTCATGAAATTACTCTTATGTAACTGCATCCTGCTTACTTTGAATAACCTTTTCAGAAACACCCTCATTGTTTGCATAGTAAAGAGCATGCTTGCTCCTGAGCAAGTAGGAGGATCAAAGAAACAGTAGGTACTCACAATTAATTAACTTTGATTTACAAAGCAGCAGCATCTCTGACATACATAATAATTAAAATATCACATTAGTTATTATTCTATTTGCTTTGCTGAGCAATATGCAACCATGCATGTATGCCCTCATCACATACAAACACACACACACTTGGAAAATGTGCCATTCTTACTACAATCTGAAGGATGTTCAGGTTTTCTGGATAGTACTTCAGGGATGGCTGTAATGGACAGAATTGGCTTTGAAAATGAAAAGAAACAGAAGGACGTAAGTGAAAAATTTCAACTGTTTATCCAGCACTTATTATATATTACATATTAAAGCAAAAACTGTTATAACTATGCTAATAATGCAACTGATATTTATCAAATCCTCATTGAGTGCTAGGAGCAGTTATAAATGTTTATATATATACACATGCACATAATAAGTGTATGTGTGTGTATATATATATATATATAAAACATAAATACACACACTAACTGAATCCACACACCAGCCTTATGAGCTTCGTTCTTATCCCTATTTTACAGATGAGGAAACAGAAGCACAGTGTTGGAACCAGTGTATGACAAATCAGGATTAAAATCAGATTGTCAGACTTCAGGTTCTATGATCTGAGTGGTTATACTATGGCTACTTGTATAAAACTTTTTTAAAGGAAAATTTCTTATTAAACCTTTCAGATAATTATACTACCTTACAAAAGAGAAAACCAGGGTTCACAAGTATTAACAAACTTGCTCCAAATCGTACAGTTTAGGAAATGATATGAAACATGCTTTGAGTCCCAGTTTAGAATTATTTTTACTCTAACTTCTGATACTGTGAAAGTGATGGCCACTTGCTGTTTCCTCTATATAGACAGAGAAAACTGAAAGTAAGAGGAGAGGCATCTGTCAGAGAACTTCATTGTCATCCTCTCAAACACCGTTCATGTAAATTTCTAGCTCTCAGACACATATTTCACCTACACCTTGGAAGAAGGTTGCCTGGAGACCTGTGTCCTGATGAACTGTGATTTTTATGTGATTCAGATTTTATTGCTTTTTCAGTTGGGAATGAGACAACGGAAAGTCAAAACAAATAAACTTCCAAAGACTTTAATCAGGGGCATGGATACAGATGTGAAATGAAATTGGAGGATAGATAATTTTCTGTGAAGTTCTGTGGGAGGGAAAACATACTCAGACAATGTGTTTAAACAGACTGTCTCCTGTCACCTTGCTGCTACACCTTTGAGTCTGGACTGACTGGTGTAACTCAACCTGCACTTAATGACAAAGTGACTCCAGATGAGGCTACTGATGGCCTCAAATCGCAGTTTCTAAGTAATTGTTACTTTTTCGGTTGCTTGCAGACAGACTGGCTCATCAACTGTCAGACAGCCATTTTATCTGACTTCATCTCACCCTATCACACCAAAGTTTTCCTTTTGTTTCTTTAAAAGCCTCCCTGTACCAACAAGTGATCATAAATTTGCCTTCTGACCTACTGATTATTGGCACTTTCTAGAGTTTTCTGTCAGTGGAATCATGTGGTACTTTTTTTGTTTGTTTGCTTTTTGTTTTTTAGGTGGTAGATGGTATGTTTAACTTTCACTCAGCATGAATAATTTGAGATTTCTCTATCTTGTGCATATCAGTAAGTAGTTTCTTTCTGTTGTATGGGGATGCTGCACTATTTACCTGCTAGTGGCTATTTAAGTTGCTTCTAGTTTTGGCAGTTAGAAAACTACACTGAATATTTACCTGCAGGTGTAGAAATGTTTCTTTTCTTTCTTTTCCATTTTTTTTTTCTGGAGGAGATACAGTAATGGGTATGTCTTTAATTCTTTACAAAAAGGAGCCAGCCTGTCTTACAAAATGAATTTACTACTGTGTATTCCAGGCATGAATGAGAGTGCTAGTTCTATGTACTCTCTTAAATAAGTCTTAAATTTGTAACCATTCTAGTAGACTGCTATAGTATCTCACTGTGGCTTTAATTTGCATTTTCTTAATGACTGAAGATGTCTCACATATTTTCATGTGTGGTTTGCCATCATACATTTATTTTGTGAAATATCTGTTGAATCTTTTTTCTATGCCCTGAAATGTTTGTCTTATTATTAAATGATGAGATCTTTATATATTTTAGATGTAAATCCTATGTTGGATATATGCCATGCAAATATTTTCTCCAAGTCTATAGCTTGCTTTTATATTTTTGTAGCTATCTTTTGAAGTACAATTTTTTACTTTTATGAAATGCAAATTGTTTTCTTTCTTTACAATTCATCCTTTTGTGTAATATTTTCTTTCTTTACAGTTCATCCTTTTGTGTAATATTTAAGAAATCTTTGCTGTCTGAGGTCACTAAGATTTTCTAACATTTTTTCTTAAAAGTTTTTCTTAGAAGTAAATTTACATCTCATTTGGGTTTATAATCAATTATAAGTCAACAATTTTTGTTTATAGTGTGAAGATTCAAATTTAATTTTTTTGCATTTGGTATGACCATGACCAAAAGTTCTAGAACCTTCATTGAAAATATTTTCCCTTTCCCGTATAAATGTCTTTGTATTTTGTCAAAATCTGTAGATTATATGTTTGTGGGTCCATTCTGGACTTGATTTGGTTCTGGTGATCTGTATGACTAGACTTGCACTTGATATGAAGGTAGTCATACTCTGAGGTTCTTGTTTATTAGAGTCTTTTCATTGCCTTCAAAAAGTAGATTTAAGTAAATTAAATGCCAACGGAGGTGACAATTCATACACAGATAGTAAGACACTGGTTTATTTTCACCAAAGTATAGACTTGGTGAGAATAGACACATTGTGTTATTCATCCAATTTCTCATGAATGGAACACAGATCAGACTTGATTAAAAAATCAAAGATAACTGAAAGAGGAATGATGCAATTTTCAGCTTTTGTGCTGGCTTTTCCAATCACCAATCACTAGTGCTTCACCTTGGGTTGTTCTTTTAGTTTTCTAAACTTCTAGTTTTAGAAAATAGAACTATTCAAAGAGAAAAGTAACAGAAAACTCTAGAAACTGTGCAGAATCTAGAATGGGGTGTCTATGATCTGGGAGGACTAGATATGTCCTCTCTACACTGATATCTCCAAATATCTGAAGGTTAGTGTAGGAAGCAGTTTAATTTACTCTGTGAGGCAAGAGGGCAGGATTCCTTATTCTCAGCATTGCTGACATTTTAAGCTAGATAACTTGTGTGTGTGTGTGTTTTATGCACTGTAGGATGTTTAACAGCATCCCTGATCTCACTAGGCCTGTCAGTACTACCACTCTTCCAAATGTGGCAACACATAAGTCTCCAGATATTGTCAATTTTCCATAAAACATAACTATCATATCTGAGAATCACTCCCACAGAGGAAATAAAAGAACGTTGTGATGTTCTGTCTAGTAGGCTGTGGGAGACTGACCCTGTTTCAATAGCAGTAAGAACTTAGTATGGTCAGACCAAGCTGCTAGGTGGGGTGGTAGAGAAAGTGGATTTTCTACTAGTATGTCAATAGTTGTTGTCTGTGGTTTATAAACACTGTGGAGGTATCTGAGTAGGTATCTTCTACTAAGCCCCAATTTTCTCTCCCATGACAAGGGCATAATAATGCCAATACCACCACGGAAGGTAAAATGAGATGTTGTTCATGAAGCTTTCTGAACAGCAATGGTTTGCTGTATATTCTCAACACATGATGGGTATTGTAGTTGTAAAGGCAGAGACACTTCCCTATATTAGAGACTTGTTTCTTAGACCCTCTTCTTCCCAGGTTTTCTGCAAATCAGAAGATGTTCACCTGATGGAGGAGAGCTTTGCCAGAGAGACCATTCATGGTCAAAGTCATTGTGTCTTCTGGTCTGTGTGAAACAGATGGATGGTCAGTTCTTGAGAGAGTTTACTACATGCTCTTGTTCTGATTCATTGTTCCCAGGAGGGGAAGTAGGCATGAGCTCCTTTGGGGGCTTGACCACCTCTCTTTTCTTATCATGCTTTTGGATATTGAGTACAAGGTTTAAATGGGGGTAGAGAAAGAAAGACAGGCCAGATAAAAATAAGAATGGAAGCTTTAGTGACTAAACTGTGGTTAACCCCATCCTTATTGCAGAGCTTTGCAGTATTTTGATTGCTATAAGTGATGTATTTTGCATCACTGCCACCGTTAGCATGGAACATTATTTTCTTGGGAAACCCAGAAAGTAGTAGAATGATTTGACTTTCTTAGGGTCCCAGACACTAACTACAAAATAACCAATCAGCAACCCAATTCATAATAATTTCAATTTTGTTCTTTAGAGTTCCTTTCACCAATAAAAAATATATGACTCAAGCATCCGTGTAAGAAGATTGGTTTTGCCTTTTTGGGTTCTTCAAGTTCTAATTATTTTCTCCATGTTTGTATTATTATCTGACTTTGAATTGAATTCTAAGCATAGACACCATTAAATACTTCACACCCTTCACAATAAGGAAAACTAAGCCTGATATCTGTCTGGTAGATCAATCTATATTATAATTTTTTCAAAGTCTCTTCAGAAATGACAATCCCAGGCGCCGGCTCCAGCCCCCGGGAGGGACCCGCTCGCCACACGCCACCTCCGCCGCCCCTGGGAGCCACCCCCC
>PVHY01031873.1:0-12311 GCA_004024945.1 Uropsilus gracilis | reverse complement strand
CGGCTCGAGCGCCGCGCCAGGTACCTGGTCTTGCCGGGCGGGGTGGCAGGGTCCGCGGACCTGAGCAGGTTGTCCTCCAGGACGTGCAGGAACGGGCCCACCGCCATCTGCAGCCCTTCCCTGGGCCAGCGAAGGCGAGAGGTTGGGGGCGTGGGGGGCGCAGCGCCTGCCCCCGGGAGCCCCGCCAGCCGGAGCCCCGGAGCCACGGGACGGAGCAGCAGGGGGTGGGGCAGGAAGGCCAGAAGTTGGGCTGCTGAGGGGCTGGGGCTCCAGACCCGCCCCCACGCGAACCCGGGGCCGGACCTGGTGCGAACCCGGCTGGGTGGGGGCCGGGGAGGCGGGGTGCGGTCAGGGCGAGGCCGGGGAGGCGGGGTGCGGTCAGGGCGAGGCCGGCAAGACTGAGGCGTGAGGGGCAAAGCTGGGGGCGGGGGTCCCGGGAGCCCCAGAGGCCCCTGCAAGCGGCCTGGCCGCTCTCAACCATGCGCCATGGCAGCGAGGCGGCCGGCCGCGGCCAGGCACCGGGAAATGGCCGCCTCTGCGGCCTGCGGGGGACAGACCCCTCCACGCGGCCGTCGGGAGCCAGGCCCAGAGCCTGGGCAGCGGGCAGTGGAGCCGGCGAGCCCCGCCCCCAGGCCCCGTCCTCGCCCCAGGGCCAGGCGTCCCTCAGGCACAGGCCGCAAGGCTCCCTGGTGCCCCCACCCGGAGGGGGCGGGTTCGCGGAAGCAGGGGCGGGCAGCCACTGCGGGCGGCGGGGCGGGCAGCCACGGCGGGCGGCGGGACGCGCAGCCGGACGCGCCCTTCCCGCGCGGCCTCACCGGTCCTCCCGCTGCAGGATGTACAGGGCGCTGTCCACCGCCCTGCGCTCGATCATCCGCGAGAAGCGCCGCAGCGCAGGGCAGCTCGGGAGGCTGTGCACCTGCGGGACGGACGGCGCCGTGAGCGCGGCCAGCGCCGGGCGGTGGACGATCCGCACCCAGCCGCAGTCTGCAGCCAGGCCCGGGGCTCCGGAAGCCTCGGGGAAGCACTCCCGCCCTCTCCGAGGACACCCCCAGCACAGGACCAACAGGAAGTGGTTTTAGGCCTTTTCAAGGAAGAGGACAAGGCCACGGACCCATCAGTGCCCAGCTCTGGGCCTGGACGTGCTGCGGGGCCTTCGGCGTGTATCAGACGCTGGACGCAGCAGGAACAGCGCCACCTGGAGGAGGCCCCGCTCTCCCCGGAAGGCTCCGCTGAGCGGCCAGAGCCTCCGGCCACACACACACCTCCCGGGCCCCAAAGCTTTCCGACGTCCCCCCATCACACGCCCAAGGTGATGCCTGCACCCCACAGCGGGGAGGCGGCCTCGACGGTTCCCGCCCCCTTCAGCCCCACCTCTGCCCCACCCTCAAGTCCCTCCACAGCTGCCTCCCAGCCAGGAGGTCCCCACCCCCTTCCCCCAGCCCCCATCTACCCCAATGCCAGCTGTCAGATGCCCGCCCCAGCCCCCAGCCCCTGACCCCAGGGCGGGCAGCTGACCTGCTCGGCGGCCATGTTGTCCAGGAGGCTGAAGAAGTCGATCCCATCACTGTTGGCGATGCCTATTCCTTCCTTGACCTTCTTCAGGTCTTCTGAGATTCCCGGCTGCAGCGAGGCGGCCGCCTTCCGGCCCCTGGCAGGAGAGACGCGCAGGACCGCACTGTCCAGCGGCTCGTCCTGGGGACACCCGGTCCTCACCACCCGTCAGCGTTGCGGTCTGTCCCCGCTTCACAGACAAGCAAGCGAAGGCTCCGGAGGTCAGATGACGGAAGCAAACCAGCGCGCCGCAGGGCGAGGAGGGAAGCCCGGCTTTCCTCACCCCTCTCCGGCCAGTCTCATCTGCCCAGGTCTGCCTGCAGCGGTTCTCTTCCCCCCGGGAACACACACCGTGGGCCCTTGGCAGCCCAGGGAACCCTGAGAGCTGGGAAGCGCCTCTAGCCCCAACCAACCAGCTCCACCAGGCTGCGGGTCGGAGACGGGAAATGCACGTACTGACTGGCCCAGCCATCTTTCATTATTTACTCTACTTACTCTATTTCTTTATGCTTTTGAGACTAGGTGTCACTATGTTTGCCCATGGGACCGCAGGCTCACGTTGCCCAGGTACCACAGACTCAAGCCATCCCCAGCCTCAGCCTCCCAGGTAGCTGGGATGACAGGCACGCGCCACCACGCCCAGCTGTATTTTTTGGAACTAGGTCTCCCTGTGTTTCCCGGGCAGGTCTTCAACCACGATCCCCAGTCCCAGCCACGCTCCATAGGCTGTTGCTTACAGGCACACACCATCGTGCCCAGCTCCAGCCATCTTTTACGGAACCTGTCCCTACCTCCATCTGCCCCCTGACGCCCTGGAGTATAAGAGGCTAATACTCTGGTGTCGACCACAGTGGACGCTCTTCCCAGGTTCCCTGGGGCCTGCTCCCTGGTCAGCAGGGTGGGGCCTGTGTGCCATGTCCCCTCCCCCCATGGCCTTGGGGAGGCCCAGCTGGGAAGGTGGGAGCAGCCCCACCCCCGCTGTGAGCAGGTGCCCAGAGCAGCTCACCTGGTCCTCTCCCGCAGACCCCGGCAGTTCTGGTAGTTGGGGTACAGGACCTCGGAGCTCGCCTCGTCGGTGTGGATGACGATGGGCCCTGCGGACAGGCAGGATGCACAGGGAGAGGCTTCAGCACGCTCCTCGCGGCGTCCCGAGCCCTCCAGGAGCAGGTCAGCGAGGCTGACGGCCCTGGGCGGCCCAGGCACTTGAGCAGGCACTGAAAACCTGGCCCTGACAGGCACTGCCCTGACCAGTCGGAACAGCCCCGCCTCCAGGCGCCGCCGGCGCTGGGGCTTCCGGTGAACAAGCGGGCTGTACCAAAACCAGCTGACTGACTCGCGGCCTGAAGTCCAGTCCTCCGGGCGCGTCGGCCCTGACCGTCTGGGAGCGTGGCCACAGGCGACATATCCCTCAGGACTCACCGCCGTCCCCAAGTGAAAACTAGGCTTCTAGGTGGACCCCAGAAGCCAAGGATCAGGCTATCGATCCTCCGGCCTGGGCAGCTGGCCACTCCCTGGTCACACGTACCCTCGGCCCCTCCCCTCAGTGTCCAGAGAAGGTGCTGGAACCACTTCCTGTGCCTGGCTCTCTGCAGAGATGGCCGGGGCCTGAGGGGACCCCGCTCTACTCAGCTCACGCCTGACCTGAGGGCAGAAGAAACAGCTCCTGTCAGCAGTTCTTTGGCTCTGAGGCCACACAATGGGCTGATGAGGTGAGTGGAAGAGCTGTGATTCCCAAACAAACTGACAGTCAAATCCTGCAACTGTTAAGTTCGTCTCAGGCCGCGTGACTGGAATCAAGACTCCAGACACCCGTCTCTGGTTTGGCAGGAGGAGGGGCTCAGAATGAGAGACCACCACGATCCCAAGCAGAGACCTCTTTCTCTGGGGCGCCAGCTGCCCCTGTACAAACCGGATGGGGGGGGTCTCATGGCAGGACTTTACCAACAGTTTCTAGGGCAGGGTCACCAGCCCGACCCCCTCCTCTGGAGTCCTGAGACCCCGCTGTCCTCTGGGAGCCGCAGAGCATAAAGCTGGGGAGCACGGACAGTGAAATCGGCTCCCTGAGGCCCCCTGCTCCCCCATGTAAGAGCTTTGTGTCCCTGGGGAATTCGTCCAGGCCTCAGTTCTCTTGTCTGGAAAGTGGCAGCAACGTCATCACTGCTGGCCGGACTTCTCTCTTTGCCAAGCTCTTACCAGTGTGTGGTGCCCAGAGGTTTCTTTGAATGGGAGCGTAACCGTGCTACGATCTAGGCCTTGGCTGACACCAGGTGATTACACCTATCTGGTGCCTGTGGCATCTGGATCCAGATACGCTAAACCAGGTGCAGGGAAACGGGCTGGTATGTGACAAATGAGCAGCAGAGCTAACGGGCCAGGGCCGGGAGCTGCGGGTACAGGGCCCCAGAGCTCTACCAGCAGGTGCCCACACCGGCCTTCCCTGCTGGACACCGTGGCAGCTGGCCTGAGATGCCGGGCAGCCGGCCCGCCGGCGAGAAGCGTCCTTGCGCATCAGCCACGCGGCTGGGGTCCGAGGACATCTGTCTCCGGACGCTGGGCAGCAGCAGGCGTCCAGAGGGTCAGGCGCTGTGGGTTATTCTGGAGCTCAGGGCTCCAGGAAGCAAGGGGCAGCTCCCTGTTTGTGCTCCGCGAGTGAGGCCCCCATTTATATTTAGCCGCGCCCCGCCAGAGTCAGCAGCAAGGCCGGGCCAGCTGAGGTCAAGCGCAACCTCGGGGCCAGAGGTCTGTTCTTGCGCTCGGGTTCTAAGGACCCGGTGGAGACTGCAGCAGTGTGGCTACTGGAGAAGCTGACTGAGCAGAGCAACCTTGGCCTTAAGGCAGCGCTTCAGTCTGCTGGTGTGGCCAGCCCACGGGAACTCGGGTCAGCAGTTACGTGCAAATCTGAGTCAGTGATGAATGGCAAAAGCGGCTTCCTTGGCTAGGGAAGGTCCTGGCCTGGGACCCCTGAATGGGTCCTGGAGGAAACAGTGCACAGGGGCCTTGGGGACGGAAAGGTTGGGGCCACAGGAGGGATCAGACACCAAGCCCACCCGGCTCCGAGCTCTGCTGCGAGAGGCCCAGCAGCTCACCCAGGTCCTCCGGGCAGGACAGAGCCGCAGGGGCAGGCTGGGTCCTGGAGCGGCCTCCCCACCGGCCGCTCTGCAGCAGTGCCCCCTGGAGAGCAGAGAGCCCCCCGCAGCGCTCAGAGGCCTGGTGGGGGGGGGGGGTTCGGCAGCTGAGAGGCAGGGGCTTGGGGGGTACCGCAGACCGCAGGGGCAGGCAGGGGTGCGGGCAGTGGGAGCGGCAGCAGGGGGCGCTTGGGAGGTAAGGGGCTGACTTAGAGACCCCCAGCCTAACCTTCTTTCTGACACTGGAAGAGGCCGGCCAGCAAGCACCGCGTGGACTCCAGGTTCCGGTATATGTTCGTGGAGCGAACGCTGGGGGAAAGCGGAGGCCAAGGTTAAAGGGGCAGGAAGCGGGAGACCGGGTCACTGACAGAGCAGCTGAGAGCTCCTCCAGAACCGCCAGGGAGCCATGGGCTGGGACGGGTCTGCGCCCCGTGGATGGCTGCCTCGGGGGGCCCGCAGGGCAGGGCTGACCCCCGGTCACCTGTTCACAGGCCCCTAGTCTACCAGGGCACCCCCAAGTGACCTAGGGGCGAGGGGGACCCCTGGGGGGCAGGGAAAGTGCAGTGTCCTGGGCCCATCAACACCCCTTTCCCAGGACACTCACAAGACCTCCAGGGGGTTGTAGGTTGGCGAGAGGAAGGGGACATCCTCCACGTAGCTCTTCCTCAGCCTCTGCCCCAGGGCGAACATCTGCTGCATGCCCACCGTGGTCAGCTGGCCGGCACACGTGCCCCCCTGCGGCAGGAAGGAGAGGGCATGGAGGGGCTGCCCAGGGGGGGCGGGCACCCTGGGCGGGGGCAGGGCGGTCCTCACCTTCAGGATGGTGGCCTGGTACTGCGAGTCAAAGGGCGAGTGTGGCTTCGGGCCCCCCGTGAGGTTGGTGACTGTGTAGTCGAACTGCGTCTGGGGCGGGATGTCCAGCAGCTGGGGCGGCCACTCGACCTGCGTTGGCCACGAAAACCAAAACACGGACAGTCTCGTCAGCCGAGCAGAACGCAGAGCCCAGCCACGCCAGAGCGCAGAGCCCGGGAGGGGAGCAACATCTGAGCTCCACCTGCGGCGGGGGGGGGGGGGGGGGGGGGGGGGGGGGGGGGGGGGGGGGTGGGGGCAAGAGGGTCCTGCTGCTGCTCCCCCAGGCTCACTCGGACAGGGCTGCTCAGGCGGGCCCCACGCTCGGGGCAGAGAACGGGGCGGACGCCAGCACAGCCCCTCGGCGCCCCGCCACCCGGGACTCTGGTTGGTGAGCCTGTAAGGGAAGCTGTGACCCCAACATGGGCAGTGTATTTGTTCACAGCATTTAGGCCTCGCTGCCGTTAGCCATGCCTGCAAAGCACAGAGGCTGAGCACCACCTGGGCCGGATAGGGGGGCGTCCTTCCTGCTGCCAACCTCGAGCTGCCCTGGTGAATATGCAAACTAACCCCTTCGTTTCAAGGTCCGGGTGGGGGGGAGAAGATCAATCCCCAGGAGGGTGTGTGAGGGGAAACTGGGGCCTTTGGTTTCCAGGAGAGGAGGGGAAGCAAGAAAAAGGAGATAAGAAGAAAGAAGCAGAGACTGGGACATGGGCTTTGGGGGAACGAGGAAAAGGATGGGCTGGTAAAGAGGAGCCTGAGTGACCAGGCTGGGCAGAAGCCTCTGGAAGAGTGAGCGGGTGGTGGGAGGAGCCATGGTGGGAGAGTGGCTGGCAGAGGAGGAGCCGGTGTGGAGTCAGAGGCCAGAATGGCAGGTCAGGGGTGACCAGGGGCTGCTGAGGACAGGCCTGGTGAGTGTGGGCAGATGCTGCCAAAGGTGGGCCTGGTGAAGCCAAAAAAAAATCTGAAGCACCTTGGAGAAGCGGAGCGGCTCAGAACACTGGAGAGAGAACAAGCGAAGAGAAGATGCTGGAGAAAGACTGGACTTGGCAGGGTGCCGGCTTCAGGTGTGGAGGGGCAAAGGGCGCCATCTTGGACATGTGTCTTTGGGACCTTTGGGACTGAGATTGGTGACTGGGGTCAGGTAACTGGCCACTTGTGGCTTTAAGGACTTTTTCTTTTCCTGGCTAATTTCCCTTGTTAATAAACCCTGTTGTTAAATTGCACTTGGCAACTGCTACCTGCGGGTGGTGAGAACCTGGGATAATCTGGGCAGCAGAAGCCGCATTTTAAAAAGGCCGCTTTTTTCCTTTGGCTTGTTGATGGGAGGCCTCTCCCCAACTTTGCCTCGATTTCATAAGGACCATGTATCTCCCTCCCTGCCCTTCACATTCTCAAACAAGCAGCTCCTGCTGAGAAATATTCAGTTTTTTTTTCTGCTTTGAGTTTAAATACATCTACCTCACTTAATCACAACAATAATGGCAAGCAATTACGAGATGCTAAGTGTACTTTCAAAATACAGGTTTACTGACTTAGACATCACGGGAGTTGCAGGGCCAGCCACAGAGGCTGACATTCTGCTCACACACGTCCGCATCGCACGGAAAGACTCATCCTACCCACCCCCACTTCCTTGGTTCTCAGTGTCTCCCCTGTCCCGGGGGGCCCCTTCCCCTCCCGTCATACCCCTCTGTTCTCTGGGTCTCAGAGTTCAGGTGCTGTGTGTCCCTTGGCTGTGGAGCCGATCCCTTCCCCCAGTGTCCCTCCAGTGCTGGCCCCGCCTCCGGCTCAGCCTGCGCAGCCTTTCAGAGCAGCACAAGTAGCTACAGGTCTCAGGGCGCCGACGCCCATGACACGTCCACCCACCGAGTGAGACATGACGGCTCCGTTTTGGAAAACAGCCTCTGCTCCCACTCACAGGTCACAGACAACAAACGATGGGCTGGGCTGAAGAAAACCTTTGGACCGGGGATCACTTAGGGACGGGGTGCTGGGTAAACTGGGACAGGGCGGGGGGGGTCTCCAGGTTCCCAGCCACACCTGAGGGGAGGGGGGGGCCGAGGACGCAGGGGGAGACGCTGGAGACAGACTGGGAGAAGGGAGGAAGGGCAGCGAGAAGGTACCCTCGGCCTGCTACCACGGGCCTTGGGGACATGGAAGGCCACACTTGAGCCAGACGTGGGTGAGAGCCCGTGCGGCGCTACCAAAGGCGGCCTTTGTCTTGATGTTGACTTTGCTGCTTTCGTTCCAGACGTGCTGGACGCCTTCTGCCCCTTTCCTGGGGCCCCCGGCAGAAGCCGCCTTAGACGTGGGCAGGTCCCGGGGTCCTGCCTGGCTGGGCATCCACCCACGAGGGGACGGGCAACTTGAGTGTTCTGTGTGAGAGCCGTTCTCCCTAGTCCCCCTTCCCTTCTCTCTGTTCACACCAACTCCATCCGCATTCCTTTCCACTCACGGTCTGAGACACCAGAGTGCTTGGCCTTGACGCCGTGGGTGGCAGCACCCACTCAGAAGGGCAGGCGTGGGGGCCCGGCGGCAGCCCTCGCCCTGCCCTGTAACAAGGGCAACGGTCCAGAACTTAGCGGCGCACCTCATGCAGTGCACACACAGGCTGAGGCTCAGCGGCCCGCGGCTGGAGCTGACACACTGTCCTACAACTGATCTCGGTGTAAAAAAGTGGGTGAAAAGCGTCAGCACGAAGGAAGCAAGGTGGCCGGGGACGTGACGATGACTTCCTCCTGCCAGCGTGCTCTCTGGGACCTGCCGGGACACCGGTCAGCCTGCGGCCTGACCTTTGTCCTCTGCGTGAGGGCAGGGAAACTCAGAGACTGTCAACGTGTTGTTGCATCCGCTCGCCTGAACCGAGTCAGCTCCACCGTATCCGCGGTGTATACCACCGCTAGGACACACAGCTCAAAGTTAAAAAAGAAGCCTTCTAACTCGGCGGACCAGCTCCTCTTCCGAAGTGACCACGTTGCTCTTGAAGCCACCATCATCCCCTCAAGCTCCTGGAGGGTCAGTGAGCTGGTCAGGCTTTCTCCGCCATGGGCTTCTACGACCAGTACCTGGGGCGTTTCGGCCTCCCCGTGACTGTGTGTACGCCTGGCCTGGTGGGTGTGTGCATGCGTGAGTGGGCTCCCCTGGGCCTGGGGGGAGTGACGATAAAAGGGCAGCTCCCCCCCACCCTGCCCTGTGTCCCTGATAGTACCAAGAGAGCCACCAACAGCCTGACGCTTGCACTGCAGCCCCCAGACTCAAACCTCTGGCTCCCAGCCCTGTTGACGCAGGCCAGGAAATCAGTCACTCCTGACAGTGGTGGCTCTTTTATCTCCCTGTCAGAGTACAAAGCCTATTAGCTTAGGCGAAGGCCTGTGACAGGCTCCTCCCTTCCACGCCCACCATCCATACACAGGCAACCACCCCATTAATCATTAATTGAGCCAAACCACTTTCATCCCGTCAGCATGTCAGGGAAGCGTCAGTCCCTCCTCGCTGCTTCAGCCCAGCTGTGGGGGCCAGGCCTCTCTCCCTGCTTCCCCACCCCCCCCACTGTCCACTGCTCCCTTCCTTGGCAAGGCCTGGGGTCCTGCTGGCCACCTGCCCTGCAAGTGCCACCCCAGCGCTGGCCTCCTCAGCTGAGCACCTCCAGCGCTGCAGTCCAAAGAGCAATAGTAACTCGACTCCCAGTGACTTCACTCTGTTCCAGAACACTTAGAGACCCGCTGCAGCTCAGAGTCCTATAGGGCGCGGCTCACCCCCTCCCTTCCTGCACCGGAAGTTCCCCTCCACTGGGACACTGTCCCCCACCAGACTCTGATTTCATGGGTCAAGGTTCAGTCTCCCAGGACCACTGGCCTCGAGCACCAGCTCCCATAAGCCCGTGCGTGCCCCCATGCAGCTGTGGAGATGCCCCCCCACACCTCACACTCCAGGTTTCCTCACAGCCGCACCAGCCTGTGTCCGTCTGACCAACTGGCTACCATCAGAGGCTCCCAACTGGCTACCATCAGAGGCTCCCGCTGTAGCCAAATTCAGTCCCTTCTGCAGCAGCAGATACCCCAGGCTCACCACGGGGAGTACATGTGGATTGACCGGCTCTAGGATTCCTGCTAACTCACAGAATGGAGTCCCCCAGCCTCACCCCCCACCCCCCCACCGATGATTAACTGTTTACTGGCTCCACCTGCGTTCCTGGGATATTGAAAACTGCTACATCCCCAATAAGAGTCTCTGCATCTGAGGTGACAGCAGGGTTAGCAACGCACACCTGCTGGTGGTGGAGAAGATGCCCCACTGGAAAAGGCAGACACCTTCGTCCCAAGGTGACCTGGACCGCCCACACTTCTCAGGCCTGGAGAGGTGGCTCCCTGTCCGCCCTCACATCCCTCCACCCATTGTAGAACCCCAGCACTATTGCCTTAGGGAGCCCATTTGTGGGGGGTGCCTGTCCTGCCATTTCGACTGAAGCAACTTCATGTCAAGACAATGCTTATGATTCAGGCTGTGACTTTCTGGGCACAGGGAAAAGTGCCAATTTGGTTGGAGATCCAGGACCCAGTCCAGGTCCAGCTAACTGGGTCAGGCTCAGGGAGTTCAGATGCCATTCACTTGCTAGGTCACCAGTGCACCAGAGGACACACCCACAGAAGAGCTGCGTGGGGCAGGTATTGGAGCAAGGCGGGGCTCGCCTCCTCCCCCCCAAATCTTCACATGTCACCAACTCTTCCACTCTCTGAAACCTCTTCCTCTTGGGCTTTGTGTAGGAGGCTTAGGAAGACTGCATAGGTGTATGTGACTCAACTGACCACTGCCAAAGGACCTCCTCTTCCAGCTCTGAAGGAAGAGGAGGAGACTGGAACCCCACCATCTCGCCAGCTGGCTTCCCAGACAGCCAGCCCCAAGTGGAGGCATGTTCTGAAAGAAGCTGCCTTCACCAGCCTCACAAGAGCCACCTTTAGCATCTCACTGATAGGGGGGCTGATAGCACTGATAGCATCTCACTGATAGGGGTGAAATTGAAGGGCTGTGGCCTCCCCCTCCCCCCCCCCACTGGTGGTGCTGCATGAGAATAGAAGCCATTGTGCCTTGGTGGGTGGAGACTTGGAGAAGGGAGGCCAAGCCTTCTCGTGATGGGATCATTATGAGGGGATTTAAGGAGGAGCAGACAGAGAGACGAGTAGCAGGAGCTGCCAGCTGCCAGGTGTGGGAGCCCAGGGAAGCATGTTGGAGAAAGCCGTGACCTGTGCAAGCTGACTTGGAATCGTGGTACTTGAGAACTTGGTTTAGCTTTGAAACTGCTAAGTTTGGACGTCATCTGGAGAACAGGGGAGAACTTGCTGTTTCATTGTGAGACATCAGAAGTGGTTGCTGCGGTGTAACGAGTGAGTCTTGCTGGTTTGGGGCCACTTTAGAGTTGAAGCTGAAAGAATGTCGGAGCTGTGCCTTTGGAGAAGAACTGACGATGCCATCCTGGTTTTCTTTGTTGGATTTGAGTCCCCTGCTTTTGGAGAAGGATTGACGGTGCCATCTTGATTTGGCTTGAAGTGATTGGAGCTCTGTCTTTGAAGAAGGAGCAATGATGCCCTCTTGGTTCCTACATCTGGTTTGAAGGTGGGGCCACCATTTTGAGGAAGCACATAGCTGAAGGCCACATGTAGCCTTTTGGACTAGAGACTGAACTGGTTGGTCAGATTACCAAAGGGGTCCCTTGTACCCTCAGCGACTCTTGTCTATTTTGTCTTTTAATAAGTAAATTTCTTTTTGTCTCTTCTTACGGTTTATGTGGTCTTGCTACTGCTTGCGTGGGCGGGACGAACCTGAAGCCACTCCTGTTTGTAAGTTTAATTAAACACCCGTTTTGCTTGTTTTGTTACCCGATCTCTCCACTACTTGAGAAATCCCGAGGGGTCTGTTCCTCAAGAATTGTGGGTAAAGACCAAATATGCATGAGAAATAAATCCTGGTCATCTGGATGACCAAATACATATATTTCCTATAAGCTACAGTATCTCGCCCCGTAGGTCACTGATCACTCCGCCCGTCACAGGAACGCCCCAGGAGAGGCCCACCGCTGGGTACCCTTCACACAGCTGCCTCCATGCTTCCAAAAGGCACTGTCTCCCTCCTGCCTGCCCCGTTTCCCAGCTGAGCCTCGCTGCAGGGGTGCTGAGGCAGCTGACCTCAGAGGGAGGGTGGGTGCTGAGTGCACACCTCCCTGCTATCTGGGAATCCTCGCTCCTTCCAAACTTCTGAACCTATAACCTCCCTGTACAAAACCTTCCAAGGGCTCCCAGCTGTCTGGTGGCCCAGCCTTCTCCCCAGAGCCCCCTTCCACCACCTCCTCCGGCCCCCACACGCTGGAGCCACACGCTGGCTCCCTACAGCAGCAACAGCACGTGCACGGCGGAGATTCCTGTACTTAGAGTCGGTGGGCCACAGATCCCTCACTAAGCTTCCTGGCTTTTATGTAAAAGGAGAGACTTGATCAACCAGACAAGCTTAGAGATAAAAGCAAGCCAGCTCTTCAGGAGAAGCACACCATTTCTCATGCTTACAGACAAATTCCTCCCAAGGGGCCTCGTAAAGCGGACGGAGTAATATAATGAACATCTTTTCAGCAGTCATAGCCGTGAGTTCTGTGGGAATGTTTCTCATCATTCCCTCACCCGGAAGGATAGCTTCTCACCCAAGTACACTTCTGTGAAGGCAGGACTATATATAACTGGGACAGATCACCGCATTCCAAGTAAAAGAAAGAATTTACATAAATAAACAGAAACCTTC
>PVHY01031872.1:0-12290 GCA_004024945.1 Uropsilus gracilis | reverse complement strand
GGGATGGTGATAAGAACCCACGAGTGGAAAGTTTAAACTGTGTTTTAAAGTTTTTCTTTTCTGCAGTTTTTGAAGCTGAAAGCAGAGAGCAGTTGGCTGGCTTTTGCATATCAATGGTAAAGGTGATCAGTGAAAATGCTAATGAAGAGTGTGTAGCCTGCTTTGTAGAGAAAAGCAGGCAGATAGGGGTAAACTGTTAAAGTCAGAAAGTCTTCTTTAGACCCTGCTTCAGTCCCTGTAGGGTAATGAGTGTTCAGGGGTTTTGCCCTTCTGCCATTTGCCTCTATGACCGGCAATTGTGGTACTGTGCTGCCCCATGATTATACATGCGCTGGCCAGTGGGTGTGCGCATGCGTGAGTGGGCACACCTGGGCCTGAAAGAAGATAAAAGGGTGGTGTCGCCCTCGGTGGAAAGCATGAGGAAGAACACCAGAGTGAAGAACACAAGAAAGGGAACACCCGAGAAAGCCCAGATAAAGAGTGATGATTCCTGGGAAGGCTGGGGGCTCCCCTGCTTCCTAGCACCCTTGTCCCCCTAATCAGAATATTTTGATCTACCTAAAGATATTCTGCTACTAGATATGATTCATTTGACCAACAGTTATGATTTAACTAAAAAGGTTTCTGAACTTAAAAATTACAGATGTGGTCCAATTCCGTCATCCTTCATGACAAAGGAAGAAACAGAAACTCTGGATTTGAGGTCATACAGTCAGTTGCTGGTGGAACCTTCCCACTGCACCAACCTGCCTTCTGTTGGAATGGGGGTGAAGCCCAGGTCCCCAACTTGGCTCCCCGGAGTCCCTAGACTCTGAATCTGCCTCTGGTCCTGAAAACACAGGGCCTGGCACCTCTTGCCCTCCCTTGGTTTCTGTTTTCATATCTGTGAAATGGGTAGAATGGCTGTTACACCAGTATGTGACTCAGCCCAGCAAGGTTTTTGCCAGTTGGATGGTTTCATTTAGTAACAGACCAGGCCATTGTTTCCCCAGGGGACAGGTTGATTTCCAGGGGACATTGATTTCCATATACCTCTATCATTGCAGTGTCAGAAAAATAGAGCTTTTTATTATATCTGTGTGCCACCGCCAGGATTTGCATACTCAAATAGCTCTGCCTTCCAGCATCTTTAGTAGGCCCCTCCGCCCAGGGGCAGATTGCTCTTAATAACCACCAGGTGCAAACTATGCTCCCTTTATCATTGTCAGCCCTTTAGATCCAGCTGACCAGACACAGATTCTTTTGTTTTTCCCCTTTTGGTATAGGCTGTTTCTTCTGTCTAGAATACCAATCCAGCTCCTCTTTATTTGCCTAACTTCTGCTCATCTTCAGGGCTCAACTTAGAGACCACTTCCTCTGGAAAGCCGGCTCTGTTTGCTTCGAGACCAGGCTAACTGTCCTCCCTGTATACTCCCATAGCACCCGTCCTCTGATGAAAGAATGAGGAAGCACAGATGTAGAAAGCACTCAGTTTGGGAGTCAGAGGAGCTACAGAAGAAGAATGATGAGAATGCAAATAGGATTTTAGGGGGTGTTTCTGTGGTTTCTGTGCATTACTTCCTTTACTGGATGCTGCAGTCTTTTGACACTGAGCCAGAGCCATTGGGTCATGGCTCTCTAGCAGATTCAGTAGTTAAACATCTGTCATCCCATCTGGGAAGGAGAACCGCAGTATTTTTCATTTTGTTTACTTGCACAGTAACGTAGATAAGCTCCCAGCCTCACTGGGCCTCAATTTCCTCACATACTTAATTTTTCTATGCCTCAAACTCCCATTTGGTACAGTCTGCTGCCAATGATCCTTCTGTGGCCCCAGGTCATGCTTCCTGGGCCTACACGGATTCTGGGCTGGGTCATGTGACTTGCCTTGGTCTGTGGTGTTTTTTTTTTTTTTTAGAGCGAGGTCTCATTATGTTGCCCCAGGTCATCTCAAACCCCCAGACTCAAGCAATTCCTAGCCTCAGCCTCCCAAGACTGGGATTAAAGGTGCTGAGGGATGTTAAGGAGCCTCATAAGTTGCTGGCACTCAGGGCCTGGTCTCTCCTGGAACCTCAGCACCAAGCTGTAAACCAAGGTTGGTTGGTTGAGCAAAGGCTGCAGGAGAGAAACTCCCAAGGGTGAGCCACCATCTTGGACAGTCTGGCCTCAGGCAAGCTCTCAGTTGAGAGACTCAGTTTCTCCGGCCAGATGAGAAGGATCACCCAGTGAACCTCAGTCAATCTACGGAACCATAAGAAAAAGAAATTGTTCGTTCAAGCTACAAAGCTTTGGGATGGTTTGTCACAAGAATAAATAACAAATAAATAACAAAGATCCTGCTCTGTAAGGTTGATGTGAGGACTTAGTGCTTGGGAGACTCAGCTAGGAAATGTTTGCCATTACTGTCGTGAGGACAGCAGATGGCCCATAAATGTGTGTTGGATGCATAATTGAATCCTGCGCCCCTCTTTCCTTCCTCCCCACCTCCTCACCTCCCCACTTCCCCATTCCCCATCTTCCACCTCCCTTCCTCCCCACTCCCTTCCTCCCCTTCTCCTCACCTCCCTCCTCCCCATCTGCCCACCTGCCCACCAGACTCTCACCTGGGCTGAGAAGTCGATGAGTTTGGGCAAGGGCTGCTTGCTGCCTTCATCACTTTTTAGGAAGTCCAGCAGGCTTCCTGTGGGGGTGGGAGGGAGCAGCATGTACTTCTCCCAGTCTTAAGCACAGGGCTACACATTTTCATGGTAGTGGATTGAAATACAGATGTTTCCTTACTACTCTCAGTGTTTGAGAAGTAGTTTTGGGTTTTTTCAAAATGACTTTGGAGTGACTAGACTGGAGTTTTGAGACAGTCTCTGAGCCTGTCTTTAGAAAATGAAAAATGATTTTTTTTTTTTTTTTGAGATTAGGTCTCACTATTTTTGCCTGTGGAACCACAGGCTCTCATTGCCCGGGGTGCCACAGACTCAAGCAATCTCCAGCCTCAGCTTCCCAGGTAGCTGGGATTACAGGCGCACGCCACCACGCCCAGCTATATTTTTTGGAACTAGGTCTCGCTACGGGCCCCAGGTGGGACTCAAACCACGATCCCTAGCCCCGGCCGCTTTGTAGGCTGAAGCTTACAGGCATGAGCCACTGTGCCCGGCCCTGAAAAATGATTTTTGAGATTTCAAATCACACTCAGGGAGGCTGTGTGAGATGTTTGTGTTCATTGAAAAGTAGGCAGGGAAGAGCGGGATGGTGAATGGTGGGCAGAAGTCCCCTCAACCCCCAAGCCCTGGCTCATGGCCAACTAGGTGGGGACGACCAGGACTGGATGCTTTGCTGACCCTTTCCCAGAGTGCCAGTCCCTACCCTGGGGAAGGTGGCTGATGTGGAGAGAGTGAATCCTGGCTTTTAAGGTTCAGAGCTGTTTCCCATCCCCCAGGGTTCTTTCTCCCCTCTCCTGTGGTCCTGCAAGCTCCACATCACCAATGCATGATTTCACCCCACTATCCAGAAGAGCTGGATGGTTGCAAGAGCAAGAGCTTCTGAGCCTTTGTTAGCAGAGCTCCTGGTCACCCTTTGGCAAGACCCACATTAGGGTCAGCTTTGGTCTGCAACTGACCAGCATGAGCCACGGCCCACACCCCCAGGCTCCAAGACCCAGCACCTTTGGCCATGAACTCTGTGATGATGTAGATGGGCTCCTCCGTGACCACCGCATGCAGCTTCACCAGCTTGTCATGCTGCAGAGTTTTCATCAGGTTGGCCTCTGCCAGGAAGGCCTCTACTGACATGCTCCCCGGCTTCATTGTCTTCACGGCTACCTTGGTGTGCTTGTTGTAGGTGGCTGGAAAGGGAGCAAGAAAGGGCGTCAGAAGTCACTACTTTCCCCCCATAGCCCTGGAAGATCCAGCTAAAAATCTGCTTCTAACAACCCAAATGCCCCAAAACCGATGAATGACTGAAAAATATGTGGTACATCGACATGATGGAACATTGCACATCAATCAAGGAGGACAAACATATGTCATTTGCAGCAACATGGGTGGAGCTAGAAGGACTCATATTAGCAGAAATAAGCCAGAAAGAAAAAGAGAAATGTGGGATGGTCTCACTTATATGAAGGATATAGGAAAAAACAAGCAAATGAATTAGAAAAATTAGAAACAACCAACAGAACTGAGCCATAGAGTGAGAGAGGGGGAGCAGGAAGAAAACGAGGGAGGTGGAGGGCACAAAAGATTAAGAAAGATGGTTACCGGGTGTTAAGGAAATGGGAGAACCCCGGGCTACACAATGATGTTTTTTTTATATATATATATATATATATATATACAAACCCTACCTCTGTTTTATCATGTCCATCTTGTAATCTTATAATTGTTCATGTTTCCTTTTTGTCTTGGCTGCTAAGAAGCTCTAAATCAGGCTGAGGTCTTCCTGCAGTTAAGTCAAGAGCCTGATGCACTTTTTGGCTTTTAACCTCATCAATCAGATCTGCCTTACCTTCTCCATATTTTGTTTGTCATACTTTCTTATTCAGTACCTGGTACATAGCAGGCTCTCAACAAATATAGTTGAAATACATGGACTTTATACCTATTTTTCTGGGTGAATTGTTTGTAATTCTATAAGCTGTCTTCATTCCCATTTGGGACATGGTGGAGTATTAATACTATGGGGTGCACTAGGCACTGGACCAGCCACAGCATCTACCCTGCAGGTCAGTAAAGCCGCCATTGTTATCACTGAGACCAAAGACTGGCTGCTCAGAACATGCCAAGTAGTAATTCCCTTCAACTTTGAACTGAAGGCAACTGAAAGACAGCAGATGTGAGAATGACATTTTGCCTAATCATCTCAGTAAAAACAGGAAATAACTCTTCTCTGCAGTGACCTTGGAGGTAGACTTATCAGCCCAGACTAGCTCTCACAAGGTCTGCTTTCCATATTTCTATGTAGGTAGCCCGGTGACAATCTTTTACTTAGCAAGACTCCCTGTCCCTTCATTTCCTCATTTCCAAATTCATCACCCTTTTCCTAAAACTCTACAACCTCACTGGAATGGTCAAATCATAGGTTTCAGGTGCAGGCCTTTGGAACACAAAATTAAAGTTTGTCTTTTTCTCATTATTCTTTCTTGTGTCAATTTAATTATTTTCCAGCCTGGACCTAGAATTTTAGATGAGGATTATCTTCCTCTTCAGTATAGTTCTCAAGTCGGGGTGGGGGGGTGGGAATATGGCAGAAGAAGAGGGGTGCCCTCCTGGGGGCCCATGATACCCTAGATGAGGCTGTGCAGTTTGCAGGAACTCAGAACTTGTCCATCAGTTGCCAGCACTGGACTCATCTGGAAATCTGCAAGTTGGTTTCCCACTCTTAGCATCATAGAGGTCCCTGGCTATGTCAACACCCCATTGATGGACTGACTTCTTGAGGTGAAGAGGACATCTCATTCTCTTGCTTTCCAAGAGGATGTCTAATACCAGAGGGCCTGGTTTCAAAGGCAAATCAGTGTTTGCCTGTGGGACAATTTGGTTTGCAAAGGGAAGTTTCCTCTATGCTTATTTAAATCTCCCTTTTGCCTTCCCTGAGGGCTTTCCCTGTTGGCCTCAGGCTACTCCTGTAAGCACCAACTTCCCTCTTGCCTCCCTCCCCTCTTCCATCTGGCTTCCAGTCCTTACCCATCCAGACTTCCCCAAACTGCCCAGCTCCAAGTTTCTTCTCCAGCTTGAGGGACTCCCGGGGGATCTCCCAGGCATCTTTCTCCCATGGTTTCTGGGGCTTGGAGGACACGCAGGGCACCGTCAACTTCTGGCAGAGTCCATCACTCCCCTCTGGAACAGAGTCCCCAGTCAGTGGAGGGCAGCCAACTACAAGCTGGCCAGAGACTTGAGACCTCTCTTCGGAGGCCTCTTTGCCTGATCAACTGATGGGGCCAGTGTTCCAAGGGGCAGCCGCCATCAGGGACAGTCCCATGAAAGTAGAGCATTCTGGGGTCCTACTCCGCCCCCTTTTTCAACTGCCCCAGGGCTTCAGGAGAACCTAGGATTCTGGGAGCCAGGCCCACCCCAGTTGGAATGCAGCCCGGGAAGGACTCACTCTTGTAGTGGGCCACCAGCTCCTGCAGCGTGTTGAAGGTGCTCCGTGGGGAGATGTAGAAGCCTCCGCTGTCCAGGGTTCGGATCTTGTAATGTTTCACTGTGTCCTTGTGCTGGGGGTCATAATCTCGCACAGACAGAGAGTAGCTCCCTGGGTTGGCCAGAGAGAAAGCACTCAGAGGTCAGACCTCAGAGGCTTGCAGCCTTGTTTCAGCCCCCTGACCCCTGTAGAGGCTGCTGCTGGCACTGTCCTGGCACCTGGGCACTGGGGCACAGGGCGAGGCTGGAGTCAAGCTGCTGGGTGCTCATCCAGGCATCTCTATGTCCAGCTGTCAGACCTTGGACAAGTGACTACATCACTGCTCTGTGCCTCAGTTTCCTCATTTGTAAAATGGGAATAGCCATCATACTCTTCTACCTCATCACATTGCCTAATGCTTAAAAGAAACAATGCCTATATGGTACTCAGGACAGAAATACTCAGTAAATGCTGGTACCATCATCACCTTCCTGGTGTGTTTATCTTATATGGTCAAAGGATTTTACAGATGTGACCTAAGGATCTAGAGACAATAATCCTGGATTATCCAGGTGGCCCTACTGTAATCATAAAGGTGTTTATAAGAGAGGTGAGATAGTGAAAACAGCAGGTATGTGGATATAGGAGGCTGGAGCAATATGAATATGGGACCATGAGCCCAGTCATGCAGGTAGTATCTAGAAATTTAAAGAGACAAAGGAAAAAGATTCTCTGCTGAAAATTCCAGAAGGAATCCAACCTTGCTGACTTTAGTTTGAGCCCAGCAAAACTAATTTCAGACTTCATTTAGCTTTAATTCACTAAAGTGTGGTAAGTCATTATAATAGCAATAATAATCTACTCTACAGGATGTTACATAGACCAGAAACACACAGTCTTGCAGTCCACAGTCACAGTTGTGTCATGTGTGAGCTGTGTGTTCTTGGGCAAGTTATTAGCCTGTTTTTTTTTTTTTTCTTTTTGAGACTAGGTCTTGCTATTTTGCCCATGGAACCGCAGGCTCTCGCTGCCCAGGGTACCACGGACTCAAGCAATCCCCAGCCTCAGCTTCCCAGATAGCTGGGATGACAGGCGCGCACCACCACACCCAGCTATTTTTTTGGAACTAGGTCTCGCTACGGGCCCCAGGTGGGACTTGAACCACGATCCCTAGCCCCGGTCGCTTCATAGGCTGAAGCTTACAGGCATGAGCCACCGTGCCCGGCCTAGCCTGTCTCTTGATTCTTTCTGTGACAATAGCACTGTGTCCTAGGATTTGGGGCAGATTTGAAGCTACATGAATAAGTTGACTGTACCTGCCAGTCACTGTCCTAAGAAGCTTATATGAAAGAACAATGAGTGAATATAAATCCTGTTCATTCTCATGAAGTATAACCGTGAATAATAGTGACACTATTCACTATCATGAATCAACAAGATACAGGTTTTATTATATCAACATCATTTTATAGAAGAGGGAGATGAAGTAACTCTGTGCAGTCACACAGAATCCTGGTGGAAACAGAATTCAAACCCAGGTAGTTTGTTGGGGCTGGAAGCCTTAGCCACTCTGCCCAGTGAAGGTTGGCTTGGACAAGGTGCCATGGGGTAAGGTAGAACCCAAGAGATGGCAGGACAATTTCAGGGGTTTCTTGCCCCAAGTTTTATTAAATCAACAAAACTTATTGCTTTGTCTTGGCTTCTGGTGGCTGTGACAGTGAATGGGGGTCACCTTCCTGTCTCAGGGGTCTGTGACAGGGTTTCTCTGCCTGTCTGCAGGCTGCACCTGCCCATCCCCCAGTCTATCCAGGCATGGCAGGAGAAGAGAAGCCCTGGGCAATAAGAGCTTTATCTTTTTATCCTCTTTCCCTTTGAGGCTGGAAAGGGGCTTGTTGGGTGGGAGGAGATATTCACTGTCCTAAAACACTATTCTTGAGCGGCCTTGATCAGCACATTCAGACTTCACCAATTTAGACATCTGGTTACTAAGCAAAGAGCTGCACAGAGAGATACCATTGATCAATGTCTGCAAAAATCTTTTACTCAGGATCCTGGAAGGTCACATTTTATAGACTTTACTTGATCCACTTAACCCAGTCTAAACATATTATAAAGGTGACCCTGTGTGGAAAATCTAAGATTGTAAGTCTAGTTACATTCATTCCTTTGAGAAAATTAACTTCTCTGGAAGCTGGTTCAAGCTATGTGATGTTTTCTGGCACTGCTACGTGATCCAGCCTGAAGTTACCTTCACAACAGGAATGTTGGGAAATTAGTCCAAGATCAAACCAACACCAAAACCTCAAAATCCTTTAAAGGAACCATTTTCCTTTTTCTTTTCTTTTTTTTAAGAGACTAGGTCTCGCTATGTTGTCTGGAGCAGTCTCAAAACCACGGACTCAAGTGATCCCTAGCCTCAGCCTTCCAGGTGGCTGGGATTACAGGCATCGCCAACACTCCCAGCTAAAGGAACAATTTTAAACAGAGTTCTAGAGGGGCCTACCACAATCCCACCCCATTTCCTTGTGGAGGCTTATGATGGGTATTTTACACTTGATCTTAGCCAAAAGACCGAGAAGCGATGTGATGGGTATTTAAAATAACACAAGCGAGTGAAGATCCAGTTTGAGCAGAATGTTGCTTTTTTAGGTTGGGGGAGAACAAAATCATTTTGATTTACTCCACTAACCTAAAGCTGCGACTACTGGGGTTGAGGAAGTCCCCAAATTGGGCACGGGTGAAGGACAGGAGAAAATCTGTCCTTCAGCTGAGGTGGTCTGATGGAGTTTTCAGCCTCCCCTAGGGCATCTGCAGAGGGAGGGGTGGTGCCAGTCACCCTGGGGCACCCTGAAGGGCGGGATGGGCAGGGAGGGCCTGTTACCTTTGGTGGTCTCGCTGTCCCGGATCATGAAGGAGCCCAGCACATTGCCAGGGGCCAGGAGCTGGCGCTCTGCATCCTTCCGGCTGATGCCCTTGAAGAACCACCTAGTGGAAAGGGGTGGGTAGATGGTGAGAACCCAGGGGGTGGTTCTGTCTCACATGCTTTGGACACAGATGCCAGGGACTGGTTTCCTGTGACATCAATATCCTCAAGGATATTTTTGGGGAAAAACCATTCTTTGGCTATTTCTCCTGAAAGTGAGATTTGTTGTACATAAAATAAGTTAATGATGTGAGATCTGAGTAGGGCATCTTGTGGTGGCCTTGGCATATGTTCACTGGTTATGAAGCTGGGACTCCAATATGGGCAGTATTAAAATGTAGGCACTGATGCTATTAGCTGTGTCTGAAAATTGGAGCCTTTGGCTTTTCGAGAGACTTTTGGGGAGAGGAGAGACATGAGAATGGCAGGAGGGTAAAGGGTAGCCTGAGTGATCAGGCTGGGCAGAAGCCCCCTGGAAGAGTGAGTTGGTGGTGGCAACAAGCTATGGTGGCTGGCAGAAGAGTAGTTGGTGTGGAGAGTGTGATACCGCAGCAAGATGGCATAGTGAGCTGGTACCTGGAGATGGCCAGGGATTTGGAAAGCTGATTTGCATATCAGCAAAGTTTGAAGAGCCTTGAAGAAGTGGAGCAGCTCAGAATGCGCAAAGAAGAAGCAAAGAGAAGACGCAGGAGAAAGACTGGAATTTGCAGAGTGCCTGCCTCAGGTTTGGAGGGGCAAAGGGGCACCATCATGGATATGTGTCTGGGAATTTTGGGACTGAAAATGGTGACTGGGGTAAGATACCTGGCCAGCTGTGGCTTTAAGGACTTTTTGTTTTCCCTGTTGAATTCCCTTGTTAAGAAACCCTGTTAAACTGCATTTGACTGGCAACTGCTACAAGCAGCGCAGGTGGTAGGAACCTGAGGGAACCTGGGTGGCAGAAGCTGCATTTTAAATGTGGATTGTTGTTTGCATGCTTCTGCTCCTTTTTGACCTGATTTCAGCTATAAGATAGTATTTGCATATTTTAGCCACGAGGTGGCCCCACCTAGGAAGCAGCCTATCATTACTGCCATGGGCTATTTACACGAATCACACAAAATTAATGTACATCTGTGTGCCCTCCATACACGTGACAAAGGTCTGATAACAAGGATCCATAAAGAACTCACAGAACCTAACAAGAACAAGACAAAAAGCTCACTCAAAAAATGGGGAGAACTAAAAAGACACTTTGCCAAAGAGGAAATACAGATGGTCAAATAAGCATATGAAAAAATGCTCAACATCACTAGTAATCAGGGAAATGCAAATCAAAACCACAATGAGATACCATCTTACACCAGGTAGAAAGGCCCATATTAAAAAAAAAAAAAAAAAAGGGCAACCACAAGTGTTGGTGTGAATGTGGAGAGAAAGGAACACTCTTACACTGCTGGTGGGAGTGCAAACTGGTCTAGCCACTATGGAAGACTGTGTGGAGGACCCTCAAGCTACTGAATATGGAACTACCATTCAACCCAGCAATCCCACTACTGGGAATCTATCCAAAAGACTCAAAAACATTAATTCAAAAAAGACACATGTACTCAGATGTTTACTGCAGTACTATTTACAATAGCCAAGATATGGAAACAACCCAAATGCCCTCAAACTGACAAATGGCTGGAAAAGATGTGGTATATTTACACAATGGAATATTATTCATCAATCAAAGAAGACAAACATGTCATTCGCAGCAACATGGATGGGGCTAGAAGGAATCATGTTAGCGGAAATAAGTCAGAAAGAAAAAGAGAAATATGGCATTGTCTCACATGAGGGATACAGGGAAAACAAACAAAAATAGACAAGAAAAATTTAAAACTGCCAACAGAACTGAAACTTAGAGTAAGAGAGGGGGAGGAAAGTAAAATCAGGGGAAGGGGAGGGCACAAGAGATTAAGATGGTTCACAGGTGATAAGGTGATGGGAGAACCTCGGGGTAGACAATGATGTTTTATATATATATAAACATATATAACATATATATATGTATGTGTGTATATATATATGTGTGTGTGCAGTCAATAAAAAAAATAATGTGCACCTGTGTTTTTTACCTAATGTGTATATACAATGCATTATATATTTATGCATATATATAAATATATATGGTCTCAAAATTACTCTGGGGCTGAAGAATTTGAGTTTTTAACCACTCAGCACATGCCCTATTAAGCATGCTCATCCAGTATCAGGAGGAAACTATGCCTTCCCACAGCCTGCAGAGACCTACACAACACTGTGGCTCATAAATTCCACCCTTTTGAGGAGAGGGGATAATAGTTTCTTCCTTGTTCTTTAAAAAGGAAAATCTAGTCTACGGCCATACCACCCTGAACGCACCCGATCTTGTCTAAAAAGGAAAATCTGGGACTGCTTCAGCTTAGGAAGGCATAGAAATAATGTTCTAGAGGTGCAAATCACATTTGTAAAAGAAAGAAAAAAATCCTTCCAGGGGTGGACAGGGAAAGAAAAAGAGTCTATACATGTGCAATCTGTTCCTCTATTCCCAGTATAAATCACAGCGATATGTTTGGTGAAGTTGCAACTGGCTGACAGGCATTTTATCAGGTGTGAATCTAGTCTGCTGAGATGGAATTTAATGCACTTTGGGAAACTTTCTTCAAGAAAAGCAGCTATGCACTATATGTACCAAAAGCCCCCGGGTCATCCTAGCACCATCCAATGTGAGGGATAAGGTGATGGACAGAAACAAGAAGCGGGAAGATACAGCAGTTGTGACCAATTGTGGTCAAAAATCTTCCTTTTGCAAATTTCACAAGAACATATCCATTCAGGATCTTGGCAGTCCTGGTGAGTGAGGGCCTGGACTTCATTAACTTCAGAGACAAATATAAAGTTGGTGTGAATTTCTGAGCTAATATATGAGATTTCAGATACTTGGGTCTAGTATTTCTTTTTTCTTTTTCCCTGAGTATTTGGGAAAGGTCAAGCAGTAGCAGCCAAATTCATTCCCACCCTTCCTAGAGAGAGGAGCACCTCTTGTGCTGTGATGGGAAAAGCTCTAGAATGGAGGTCAGCAGCCTTGCACTGGCCATAAAACTGCTGTGTGACTTTGAGCAAGTCACTTTCCCTTTCTGGGCCTCTGTTCCTCTGCTATGCACTGAGGACAGTGACAGCTGGCAATCATTGAGTTCTTATGATCTATTGAATAGCTCTATGGAATCATTGCCTCTATTGCCCAGGAGGGTGTGCTAGGTGCTCCCTAGGAGAT
>PVHY01031871.1:0-12296 GCA_004024945.1 Uropsilus gracilis | reverse complement strand
TTTGTTGAAGAGATTTTCTTATATCCATTGTATTATTTTGGAAATGTGACCACTCACCTTCTTAGATCTTCCATAAGCCTAATTAAGTTCTCTTAAAAAAAAAAAAGACAAAACAAGCAAACCCAAAACTCTGAAAAGATGAATTCTGTTATTGCTAGCCAATGTCTATTTCAGAATGTTTATACTGCAGTTTCTAGAAATCCTAGCTCTTAAACTGCCTGAACAATGAATGAGTGGTTTATTTTTCCACTAATTAGAAGTTAGGTTAAGTGACTTTAGGATTGTTAAATTTAAAGACTTTGCAGCATCATCAAGGGCCCAGGTTTTGACATTTCTCAGCACCGCCTTCTTCATTGTGCCTGGCACTGGCACCATGAAGCTCTGAGTATGACATTCACATATATCAGTATGTCCAATAAGGGGGAAAAAACGAACTGTTTTTTTTCCATGTGTCTTTTAAAGCAAATGATCTGGAAGCTCCTAGCAAATTTGCTCTAAATCTGAACTGTGTAATATGCCCATTCATTAGTAATCAATGATGAGAGGAAAAAGAGTTACTCTGACTCACAGTAATGAAGATCTACCTTCTGCTCTGGCGTGGGCGTAGTTTTCTAAGGTCAGGGACACTTAAGAAGCACTCAGACAGGTAAGAGAAAATTGGGGTCAATGTTGTGAATGTCTAATAGATGACAGCCTCAGCTTTGGAGAGTTCTTAGTAACTTCCATTTGATTATATTTACATTAGTATAAAAACTCTACTACACATTGTTGAGAGGATTAAATTAAATAATGTATGTAAAGTATTTAACATAGTGCCATACACTAAGTATACCCTCAGTTGCCTACTCAGTAGGTGAACAGTAGTTATTGCTCATATTTCAAGCTATAAAATATGATCAGAATGAATATGCACAGATGAGATCCTGATATCACTTTTCTGTTAGTGTTATACATTATAATATAGCTAGATTTGGTGTACTGCCTGAGTAATTTAGTATAGGCATGATATGCTTTCATTATTTCATTTTTGTGTTAGTTTGTTTCTCTCACATAAATCACAAATTTTTTTTTTTTTTAAATTGGGACTGATTGATCCTATGAAGAAATAGATGCTAGTTACACTTAAATAAAGTCTGGTGAATAGTCCAGCAGTATTGAAATCTAATCTGTAGATAAAATTTGGCTTATGAAGAGGTTATTATTTGAAGTAAGTGAGAACAGTCAAAGTATCTATTAGGTAGTATTTTCCACAAATCTTGCTCCCTTGGGGTCTTGTCACTGATGCCTCTCCATGCCTCTTTAGATCTAAGTGCCCTGGATAGTCTTGTAGTTTCCCTTTACTTTGTTAATGCCTTCGTAACTTTGTCCCTAAGCCATCTCTGAATTATCCATTTTGACTTTATTAATTGTTTTCTACTGTTATCTTGAGTGATGCATGTTCCCATTTTAAATTTTGTGTTGGGTTTGTAATATATTGTAGATATTTATAATTTTACTAGGGCCTGATTCTCTAATATTAGCCTTAGCCTCCTTAAATCTACTGTATAGGCTGGCCATTGAGTGGTTCCTGTGCACCTTCTCCTAATAAAGTTACCTTTTATAGGCCTCAGGCCCTGGTGTATATTCCTATAAACTTGTACATTTGGGGGGGGGGTGCATTTAATTGCTACTTTTTTTTTTTTTTTGAGACTAGGTCTCGCTGTTTTTGCCCGTGGAACTGCAGGCTCACATTGCCCGGGGTACCACAGACTCAAGCAATCCCCAGCCTCAGCTTCCCAGGTAGCTGGGATTACAGGTGCACACCACCATGCCCAGCTATTTTTTTGGGACTAGGTCTCGCTTTGTGCCCCCATGGGACTCGAACTGCGATCCCTGGCCCCGGCCATGGCTTCCTAGGCTGCCACACCATGCGCCACCATGCCTGGCCTTAGTTGCTACTCTTTTTATCCTAAATTCCCAATCCCAATCTGATGGGAACTTCATACTACCTTTCAGATATTGCCTATTGATCTCCTTCAATAACTGCTCTTGTTTTTGCAAATGGTGTATGTTTAAAACCCCAGTTGTTCCCATCTTTGCCTTTTTCTTCCTTTGCTGGTGTTATATATAATAATTTGCTTCCTTAATAAGCCTCTTACCTGTACAGCAGCCCTAGACCAAAACAGTGGATATTTCCTCACACATAGTATTTGGGTGTAATGGGTATAGTGACTGTCTTAGCCTCCCTTACAGCATTTAAATAGCAACTACCCGTTGAAGAAATGCTAAGGTTATTTAAGTCTACAGACTCTGGAATCTACTGGTTTATGTTTTTTTTCCCTGAGACGTGGGATAGTGGACATGAGGATGCTATTGAAAATAATAGTAAAAAACTCTAAAAGGTATTTAATACATTCTAAACATTGTTATAAGACCTTTAATTAAGACAACTTAATTATAAAATAGGATAGAATAGATATGATTGCTTGTATATCAATTTTCACAGATGAAGAGACCATAGATAGAAAAGATAGGTTAAGTAATTTGGCAGATCATTTATCGAGTAAGTGTTAAAATGAAGTTTGAATTAGGTTGTTAGTCTTTTGGGGAGGGGACGACGACGACTAGGTCTCGCTATGTTGCCTGGGGTACCGCGAATCCCCAGCCTCAGCCTCCCAAGTAGCTGGGATTACAGGCACCTGCTACAGCACCTGGCTGATTTTTGAGACCAAGTTTTGCTATGATTTCCTGGGAAGTCTCAAACCTGCAAACTCAAACGATGCTCTGGTTCCCAGCACTTGGACTACAGGCGCGCCACCACGCCTGGCAGATTGTCAGAGTCTTGAGGCCAGGAGTTTTGTCTTAAGTTGCTAGTATAATCCCTATACCTAAAAAACTTACGTAGATATAGCAGTGTTTAATAAATATGTATTTAATGAATGCCTGAATATGCCACTTTGTTGTACTACATGTCCATCCTGGGGTCTGAGAGTGGTCCTTGTCTGTTACTTTATTGGGCTAGAGCTTTTGCTAGTAAGTGTTGTTTCCAGTAGGCTGTGGACTCTTCTTTAATTATAAGGGTAAACTAGATGGCAGAGGTTAAGGATGAATTGGTATCAACCTTGGTTCCTGTGAAGAGGGCCACCTCGGTCACACATATGTCAGTCCAAGCTCCCCAGTATGCAGTGTTTACATTCCATTCACTTATTTATACAGAACTTTAGTGATTTGGTAAAAACCCAGTGCTAGCTGGGCACAGTCGCTAATGCCTGTAAGCTTCAACCTATGAAGTGGCTGGGGCTAGGGATCGTGGTTCGTCCCCCGCTCGGGGCAACACAGAGAGACCTATTCCCAAAAAATAGCTGGGCCTGGTGGTGTGCACCTGTAATCCCAGCTACCTGGGAAGCTGAGGCTGGGGATTGCTGGAGTCCGTGGTACCCCGGGCAACATGACCTGCGGTTCCATGGGCAAGTAGCGAGACCCAGTCTCAAAAAAAAAAAAACAAAAAAAAAACCAAACAGCCCAATGCTTCTTACCTACTCTATAAACTCTGATTTACATGACTTTTTCTGAAAATCTGAACAGACATTGGTAATAGGTAGTACTGGCATATTTTATTTGTAAATAATTTACACTGAGTGCGTTTACCCATAGAAAATTTAAGTATAGTTGTTTAACTCTAAGATAAGATAGAATTGATATTATCTATGTTTACAATTTTACATTCTAAGAGGAAAAGGAGAGAAACTAGGCCGGGCACGGTAGCGCATGCCTTTAATTGCAGCATACGGAGTGAGGCCGAGGCTAGGAATTGCTTGAGTCCGTGGGTTCAAGACCTGCCCCAGGGCAACATAACAAGACCTCGTCTCAAAAAATAGCTGGGCGTGGTGGCCCATGCCTTTAATTCCAGTTTCCTGAGAGATTGAGGCTGGGGATCCCTTAAGTTTGTGGTACTCCAGGCATCATAAGCCTGCAGTTCCCTGGGCAACAAAGCAAGACCTAGTCTCAAAAAAAGGAGAGAAACTTCCACTTGTTTTTGTAGTTCTTGGTTAGTGAGTTCTAGATTGCATAGAAACTAACTTCGATGTCTTGGTCACTGCATATGTCAGGCCTAACCAATCATTTCCTCTATTGGACTGTCAGCTTGAAAAGCCACCCAGATTGGTCAAAATCGGAAATTATGAATGCATTATGAATGCTGAAGTAGTGCTAGGGACTCTTAATTTCATAAGTAATATAATGTTGCATAATCATTTTTGTCCACTAACTGGGATTACTTTTTAGTATTAGAAAACGTTCTTGTGATTGGTCATTGTTCTTATAGTAAATAGTGCTGCCTTATGATGTCCATTTCCTCTGTTAATAAAAACCTAGCTTATTTAAACTAAAGGCAAAAGCAGTTCTAAACAGCAAAAGTAGAAGACTTTAGTAGTTAGGACAAATGATATTTAACTGTCATTTTCATGATAATCAAAATATATCTACCATACATAGTAAATAGGAATCTCAGAGATATGCTGTGGTGTGAGGGCAAGCCATATAGGAAATACTACTCAGAACATGTGCACCAGCTATTTGAGCTTAATGGTTTAGCCCAAGCCCTTCATCATAGCTTGAAAATTGATGATCATCAATTTTCTAAATTCATGGGATTCTGTTTCTCAGTATATTTAACCCAATGTGCATTTTGGAAAGGCATTTTTTTCATACCAGGCAAGACAGTGACTTTAGGAAAGCCAGGTGTTAGTAATTCTGATACCTATTTAAGTAAATAGTCTTTGGTATCCTATATGAGAGTCTGTGCTGATCTGAGTTACAGATACTAAGGAGGAATGCCAAAGCTGATTACAAAGCATTTTATAAAACAGACAATATAAATGCTTAAAGACAAATGCCTCCTTAGAAGACTTAGATTAGAGTCCCTGATATTGTGGTGAGGGCATATTTGGAAAATGTCACACAGACATGTGCACATGTTTAAGCATGTTTGGTCTCAGCCCCCTGTCCTGCGTAGAGCCTTGATCACTGAATCTCTAAATCCACAGCGTCCCTTACCTAAATATTTAGCCTAATGTTCTATGCTACAGGACTTTTGGAGTGCTGTGAACTATTACTTGTGAATTCAGATTCCAAATGACTAAAGAATTCTAGGAGGAAAAGTAAGCTGTCATGTTGTGCAACGTTTGAATAAAGATGCAAACCTAAAATATATATTTAGATGAAGTTTCAGAAAAAGGAAGCCAGTTTGGTGTTTCTAATGCCTTTTTTTTTTTTTTTTAAGACTAGGTCTCGCTATTTTTGCCCATGGAACTGCAGGCTCACATTACCCAGGGTACCACAAACTCAAGCAATCCCCAGCCTCAGCTTCCCAAGTAGCTGGGATTACAGGCATGCACCACCATGCCCAGCCATATTTTGGGGGGAGGAGGACAGGGACTAGGTCTCTCTGTGTTGCCCCAAGTGTGACTCGAACCGCGATCCCTATCTGCAGCCGCTTCATAGGCTGAAGCTTACAGGCACGAGCCACTGTGCCTGGCTTCTGGTGTCTCTAATGCTTAAATTAGGAGCTCATTTAGAAAGATGTGCCATTGAATGTCTAAGTCAGATTTTAAATTGAGTAATTGACTTTGGCCTTTCAAAGCTAGTTTTCTTTTTGTTTTCACATGCAAACCTTACCTTAAAATTTTTTTAAATTTGTAGCTTAGCATGCAGTTGGTGAAATTCTGTGATCACATAAAATACAGTTGGAACTGATCTGCTGGTGGTCAGGTTTATCACTTAAATTTCTTTTCTTAGTGGTGATGACATTTACTAAAGACTTGTTTTCTTTCCCCCTCAGAGTACTTTTAGTAAGAACAGGATACTGGAAGTATCCCCTTCTCATTTTGCTTATTATTAGTATCACTTGTTTGTCATTTTGCATATCCACCTAGTCTACCAAGTTGATGCCAGTGGTGGAAACTATGCCAGGAACTTCAAATCCTCTGTGAATTGTAATTATAGGGTAGAGAAATTTGAAAAAGGGTAGTTTCACTTAAGACAGTGTGTTTATAGAGTATTACTATGAAATATAAACCTTTCAGATTAAAATCATGGAATACATAAGCTTTTTTATGCCTATTACACATGTCCTAAGGCAGTTTGTGGCATGGGGGAGGGGATGTGTGGAGGAAGAATAGTGAACTTGGAAGAGTATCCTCAATTTCACAATTTCATCAACACCTCTTGTATCCTGTCTCAGGTTTCTCAAATCTACTGTAAAGCTTTTATGACTTAGTAAAAACAATCCTCAGGAATAAAGGAATAAGGAATAAAGTCTTATTCCTTAAATTGTGCTTCTGTTTTAGTTGGAGTAGGTATATCTTTTGTTATAGTTGTAAGCAAGATGCTAACCAGTTTTATGTTTTGCTTTTTCAGTTCTGTCTGCTTTTATATACATTATCCCATTTAATCCTCAAAGCAATTATGAGTTATTGTAATTGTGCCTATTTTATAAGTGAAACTGAGCATCAAGGTTTTAAACTAGATAACACTACCTAGAGGAAAATGGAACTGAAGGTTCAAATGCAGGTCTGTTCTGGAAAAGTTTGAACTCTTGCTTACTAAACTTCCTTTGTGATGAACTTTCTTGTCAGAGTATTAATGGAAATATTGTCTATTAGTAGAAATTCTAACTTTTCAACATTTATTGCCAGTTTTTTTTGATAGAAATAGAATCCATTTAAAATTTCTTCCATGATTTCACTCAGATATGGAACACAAAGGAACAGAAAAATGAACATAAAAGCAAACCCTGGAGATCTGATTGAAGAATGGAGGTTACCAGAGGGAAGGATGGGAGGTGGTTGAGCAAAGGTGGAAAGAGACCCAGTGGGCCGTGGTGGAGGACTAGGGATGCTTTGGTGGTAGGGATGTATGGTCACATATATCTGAAAACATGTAATACCTCTGAATCATATATAGTATTGTAAACCAGTGTCACCTGAATAAAATATGATGCAATAAAAAATGAAACTGTTCTAATTTCACATTTCACTCTTGTAGGAACTAAAAGATGTGGGCCATCGTGATCAGATGGCAGCAGCCCGAGGAATCTTACAGAAAAATGTTCCAATCCTCTACACTGCATCGCAGGCTTGCCTACAGCATCCTGATGTCGCTGCCTATAAGGCCAACAGAGACCTGATATACAAACAGCTGCAGCAGGCAGTCACAGGCATTTCCAATGCTGCCCAGGCCACCGCATCAGATGATGCGTCCCAGCATCAGGGAGGAGGAGCAGGAGAATTGGCAAATGCACTCAATAACTTTGATGTAAGTTACACTGGGAAAGTATACAAGGAAACTTAGTTTCTGGAGAAAAATAAGTTTTTGATGAAAAGCTCAGTTTCTACTTAGACTAGCAAAAGAAATTTTATGACTCATCAGTTGACTTGATCTTGACTTGGCCTAAAACCATCCTCTCTCCCTCCCTTTCTCTCCTTCTTTCTTCCCTTCCCTCCATTTTCCTGCCTTTCTTTGTTAAACTTCTAAATTATTTTATGGAATTTGTTTCTTGTGAGTTATTCTTGGTTAAGGATATGAGTTTGATCTCAAGCTTTTAGCAGATATGATGCTATGGGGGATAGGAAGCAAAAGTGCACGTAGACTTTTATCTTTCAGGGACTCATAGTCTACTGAGATACAGCATCAAAAGTGACCACAGCAGAAGTGCTATTGTTAAAGTACTGAACCGGGAAAGCTAGGGTCCATCACTGACCTACGTCACGGACTCAGCGGTTACATCAGGGCAAGTGAGGACCCCAAACTCCCACGCAGTTTTCTTTTATCCCGTAGCATAGCGAGGGCCTAGGGGATACCCATCCCATTTAGGTTGGCTAGTGAGGGGCTTGGGGATGATATGAGTCTTATCTGGGTTGGCTAGTGAGGGACTTGCCATATAAGGGGATGTTGCTGGCTGGTAGCCAGTGATGCCATATATGGTTGACCTCTGGCTGACATAGCCCTTATGTCCATATAAGGTTGGCTTACCTGCCCCTTTCCATATAGATGCCTAACTTTTTTTTCCAAAAAAAAAAAAAAGAGAGAAAAAAGGCTGCTTGATATCCACTAACAAAATGGTTTGTTTGACATCTAACACTGTCATTGTTATCATAATCTTGTCTGCTTTGATATACTTATCGAAGACTAAATTGTAGAGACAAAATTTAATCAAGCCCAAGCAAACTAGGAATTAAAATACTTTTTCAGTATAATGCCATATAATTACCTTTTATAGATGATGCTTCTAGTTCTATACAGTTCGCTGTATACATTCTACGTATGCATGGTCTTATGTATGAACTCTATCCTTTAATTTGGGGTGGGTTTTATGTTTTTAAATCTCTATCCACAATGCTTAATGGCTTCCAGTAGATGGCAGCAGTTTAAGATTAAAAAAAATGTTTAAAACCAAAGAGTTGGGGAAATTTTTTAAATTAATTGCCTGCCTGGTAGCTGTCCTTTCATAAATAGTGATATCTTGAAGTAGAGAGTCAATATAACGAAATATGTTTTGTTTTTAATCTTTTCTTTCCTTTGACTCGCTTCTTTACTTTGGGTATAGGTAACTAACCGCTGATAATGCATGGCTGAATTAAGATGTAATGTGAATTGAAAGGGTACTGTTACGCCTATAGGTTTTGGGATTAGAACTTAATTTTTACTCTGAAGCCTTAAACAGTAATTGATCTAATAGCTAACTCTTCTACAATTTTCTGGCACTGTTGTTCCGGGTTCCCGCACATCCCTTTAATTTTGGCAGTATTAAATACTAGACTCCTTTGAGACACATATTGTTCTAAGTTGACTGATATCTATCAGAGGCTATGTAATGTCTTAGGGTTACAGTGAAATTTTATTCTTGAATTGAGGGGTTGAACAAAATGAAGCCAGGCTCTTTGTAATTCTGTGAACTCTAATAAAATTCTATTACCATTCATCCCTCATTCCTGTTGCTTACAAGGCACTGCATATTCAGTTTGACCAGAGGAATCCTAGTAGACCTTAACCTGCTAAAAAAGATCTAAAATGTAGATTAATAATAAACTTATGGTATTGCATGTTCAGTTTTGAAATGTGGGCTCTTTGGAAGGGAAAGGAGCCCATACGTATTGGAAAAGGGGAGCTATTTTCAGAAAAAAAAGTCAGTTAGCAGAAATCAATAAGAATATGTTCCCTATAAAGAAATTTTGAAGGGAAAATATTTGCACAGGCATTTGCCAGTGTGAGGGTAAATCATAGCAAGTAGAAAGTTGGAGGGAAGCCAGTAACTATTATCCTGAGAATTTTGGTATTTGACCTTGTGCCTCCAACTTCATTCTTACTCATCACTGGTATAAAACTGGATTTAAGTATGGTCAGGAGAGGGGTGGGCAGTGGAATGTGAAAATAGTGGGAGAATTCTTTTGGGGGAAATTATACCTTACACAGTAGCTTTGTTGGAATTGAATGCAATCTTTCACAGAGTACTTGGAGGTATTTCAGCAATGATAGTCTATTTTAAACACAAATTTATCCATAAAAGGATAAATTTATCCATAAAAGGATAAATTTGAGATCAAAATTGTATTTTATAAAATATGAGATGAGTGAGATTTGAAAGGAAAATAGATTGAAATAATTAAACAGTTCTTTCTGAAACTTTGAGAAATCAGTGTTCACTGCCCTTTTTTTGGTGGAAGATAGTTCTGTTAATGTCATGTAGCAATCTTTTACTCATAAAAAGAAACTCTTATTTTCAGGTAATTCTCATTTGGTGATTTATGCATACTGTATAGGTTGACTTGAACTCTTTACATTAATATGTGAATATTATTTTTATGTTGACATGTTTGTTTTCGTGCAGTATCATACCTTATCCTGGCCCTGATCAGCTGGATAGTAAGCTTTCAGTGCTTCTTTGAGAAGTTATTTACCATAGGCCAACTTGTATGGGATAGCCTCTTACCTGTTTTCTTTCAGGCATTGGGATTTTTGTGTTAAGTCTGCATATTCCTAACTAATACTTAATTTCTTTGAATCATGGAGGGAACAGTAACATCTCATAACTCTTCCTCCGCAGAAACAAATAATTGTGGACCATATGAGTTTCAGTGAAGAGCGCTTTAGACCATCACTGGAGGAGCGCCTGGAAAGTATCATCAGTGGGGCTGCCCTGATGGCAGACTCATCCTGCACTCGTGACGACCGGCGTGAGAGAATTGTGGCAGAGTGCAATGCTGTCCGTCAGGCCCTGCAGGACCTGCTGTCGGAGTACATGGGCAATGTAAGTTTCAGGACGTTACTTTGAAATAAGAGGTATTTTCTTTTCTTGCATATTATTTGGGTGAGTGGGGAAAATTTTTTAAGGAACAAGTTAAGTGGCTTTCCATTTGCCCCTTTACTCCCCAACTTTTCATTTTGAAAAATTTAAAACATGCAAAAACCATGGTATGAGTACCCATCTCTCCTTTATGTAGATTTACCAATTAAAATGTAGATGTTTATATAAATGTGTGTACATACACACTTTTTTCCCTATAAAGTATTTGTAGGTAAGTTGTAAACCTTATCACACCTCTAAAATTCCAGTTTATAGTTTCTAAGGATATACCCACTATCCCTCTAAAATTTGTTTATCACATCTTAGTGGCCATCTAATTAGGGTGAAGAGGAATGCTGAAAATCTATTTTATTAATATAGTTAATATTTTTTCATGATCCTTGTATAATGTAATGAGTCTGCTTACTAAGTAGAATCAGGCAAACTGAATAGTGTATTTTAATTTTTAAGATTGTGTTTATAAACCAGTGTTGTGAAATTTGACAGCTGACTTGTTTTCCCCCATGGAGAATACCACAATTGTTTATATTTTTCTCTATTGTCAGTGTTTCCTTCCGTAATATTTCCTCTTTTATTCCAGTTACTTAATGGAACTTAAATTTCCTATAGTTTACATCTTATACCCAATATTCTACTGTGGCAAAAAGGGAATATTAGGTAGGGGAGAGGGACAATACAAAAATAACTGATTTTTGCCTATTTAATACTTTTCAGGTAAACATCTTTTTTGTTTATTTTAAGTGAATGTATAATGCTTAATCATGATTGAGTTCCTATGGTGAAGATGAATGTCTTTCTGTGTTTATCTTGTTTCTACCATATTGTGAAATTAGTGAAGCATATTAAAAATTTTTAAGCCAGTGCCATGGTTTGGTCATATGAAGTCTACTTCAGAAGGATGAGATTAGAGGTTTAGTTAAATCATTTGGAAAAGGTGGTTGATAAGTCATGGTGAAAATGTGGGATGCATTTTAAAGTCCATATCTAAGCTTAAAAATTAGAAAATGTTAAAGGGATTGAAAGTGGGTAAAAAGAGACTTTCTGACTTGACTTAACTGTTTACCCCTATTTGCCTGCTACTTTTTACAAAGCAGGCTACACACTCTTCATTAGCATTTTTACTGATCACCTTTACTATTGATATGCAAAAGCTAGCCAACTGCTCTCTGCTTTTAGCTCCAGAAACTGCAGAAAAGAAAAACTTTAATATACAGTTTAAACTTTTTACTCGTGGGTCTTTACCACCATCCCCAGCCTTCTCAGCCAAAATACTAAGCTAATGCAAGACAATCAGTGCAGTGCAGACTAATTTATTTTTAATAAAGTGATTTTTAATTATCTTATTAACTACAAAAGAAACATGCAAGACTCAGAATACTTCAACATTGTCCAAACCCTTTCTCAGTATTGTCTAAAGTCCTTTCTTAGATTGCCCTAAAATCCTCAGTCTCTCAGTCCTAATCGTCTCACCAATGTCTAGACAGAGTCCATCTCCAGACGCTTGAAGACTTGTTTTTTTGAATGTTTCTCGTTGTCTTCTACGCTGTCTTCTCTTTGTCACCTTCAGGTAGCAGAAACTCCATGGTGCTAAACCAGCAAAGTTCACTTTCTTCTCAGGCCTAACTTTTGCACAGCCTCTTTTAGACACAAATCAAACTCAGCAAAACAAACTTTAACACGGAGTTTAAATCTGCAAACTCCTTAACTGCTTTTAGCACACATGCTGCCAGCCTGGGCCAGCCAAGGGTTGTTGCAGGCCCTCGGTGGCCCCATGGCTAAGCTCACATGGCTTACATCTTTACAAGATGGCCGATTCCTATCTCTCCTCCACTGAACTTCTCTCTCTATCCAGTCTTCATATTCGAATCTGCATCCCCCCCAATTGAATCTTTTTCTTTGTTTGCACACCCTTTATATACCCTGATTTCTCGCCTTCTAGGAAATCTGTTTCACC
>PVHY01031870.1:0-12298 GCA_004024945.1 Uropsilus gracilis | reverse complement strand
TTCCCTTTTCTCCCCCTCTTCCTTGGATTCTTTGAGTACTTTCATCATTTTGATTCTGAATTCTTTGTCTGACATATGGAGCATTTCTTCCATGTCATCCAAGTTGATTTCTTCAGGTTGTTTATCCTTTGGTGGGGAGTTATTTTTCTTAGGGCTTGCTTGAGTATTTATGGTCTTCCTCCTTCCTGTGTTTTCCTTTTGGATCTGCTCTACATATTGGGTGACTACTGTATTAGGCATGTTGAAATCTATATAGTTGTGGATAACTTTCCCTATGTGCTTCTGGTAGTGGGTATCCTTGATTTCTGAGTTTGCGCCGATGCCGCATAGCAGCACCGGCACTTTTGGGTTTGGGGTGGAAGCTGCTGGCAGTCAAGACAGCTGGCCAGGCACCCCCAGTTCAAACACTCAGTTCAGCCTCAACCTGGCCGGGAAGGCTTCTTTTGGTTGCAAAATGCAGAGCTGCACCTTTGTCCCAGGACCGTTGCCTTGGCAACCCGCTGCTGCCTGAGGGGGCGGTCAGGGAGGAGACCTCACCTGACTACCGTGGAGCTCTCACTCAGCTGCTGGTGTGGTGGCTGAGGGACTTGTGGTTCCCTGTCGCTGGTGAGACTCAGCTGCTGTGAGCCTCAACCCGCGCAAGCTGGGCCCTGGAGTGGAGGCTGCTGGCAATCAACAGCAGGCCAGGCACCCCCAGTTCAAACACACTCAGTTCAGCCTCAATCTCTATATATTTCTTGACCTCTCTGTACTTTGATGATCATAGATGAAATCTATGTTTTACACTTCATGGTTAGAAAAGGATTATGTCCATATCACCCACAGATATTAAATCATGATTTGTTCCAATTTTTATGAACCCTGTTCATTCGAATTTCTGCTGATTTAGGCCTTTCAGGCAAACAGGCTGTGTTTTCAAGGAGAAATACAATCAGAGTCCAAATGGTGTAATTATTGTAAGAAATACAATGCTGAATACAATCAGAGTCCAAATGGTGTAATGTATATCTTTCTGTAACTTCTCTCTACTTTGATGATCACAGATGGAATCTGTTTTACACTTCATGGGGTAGAAAAGGATATAAGTCCATATCACCCACAATCTTAATCATGATTTCTCCCAGTTGTGATTCACCCATTTTTCATTCAAATTCCTGCTTATGTATGCCTTACAGGCCAAAATGCACTGTTTTCAGCAAAAACCTCCTGAATTCAAAAACAATCCATAGGGTGCAGTATATATATATATATATATATATATATATATATATATATATATACTGCACCCTATGGATTGTTTATATATATATATATATTTCTGTGACTTCTTTGTACTTTGATGATCATAGGTGAAATCTCTTTATGTATCACACTTCATGGAGTAGAAAAGGATATAAATCCACATCACCCACAGATCTTAAATCATGATTTCTCCCCCTTGTTAATAACCCTTTTTTCATTCAAATTCCTGCTGATTTAGGACTTTCAGGCCAACAGGCAGTGTTTTCAGCGAGAAAACTACAATTCAAACAGACTCCAAAGATTGCAGTATATATCTCCTGTGACTTCTCTTTACTTTCATGACTAGATGAAATCACTTTATGTTTTACACTTCATGGAGTAGAAAAGGATATAAGTCCTTATCACTCATAGATCTTAATTGATTTCACCCTCTTGATATTAACCCTTTTTTCATTCAAATTCTGCTGATTTGGGCCTTTAAGGCCAATAGGGAGTGTTTTCTGCGAGAAACCCCCTGAATTCTATAAGACTCGAAAGGGTGTATGATATATCTTTCTGTGACTTCCCTGTACTAAAATGATCACATATGAAATCTCTCTATGATTTACACTTCATAGAGTAGAAAAGGATATAAGTCCATATCACCCACACATCTTAAGTCATGATTTCTCCCACTTGTTATTAACCATGTTTTCATTCAAATTCCTGCTCATTTAGGCCTCTCAGGCCAACAGGAAATGTTTTCATTGAAAAAGCTCTGAATTCAATCAGACTCCAAAGGGTGCAGTATATATCTTTCTGTGACTTCTCTGCATTTGATGATCATAGATGAAATCTCTATGTTTTACACTTCATGGCTTAGAGAAGGATATATGTCCATATCATCCAAAGATCTTATGTCATGATTTCTCCCACTTGTTATTAACCCCTTTTTCATTCTAATTCATGCTCATTTAGTCCTTTCAGGCAAACAGGCAGTGTTTTCAGCGAGAAACCTCCTGTACTCAATCAGATTCCAAAGTGTGTAGTATATATATATTTCTGTGAAATCTCTGTATTTTGAAATGAATATATGCAATCTTACTGTTTTACACTTCATGGGGAAGAAATGGATATATATCCATATCAACCAAAGATCATAAGTCATGATTTTTCCCACTTGTTACTAACCATTTTTTCAATCAAATTTCTGCTTATTTAGACCTTTCAGTCCAACAGGCATTGTTTTCAAGGAGAAACATTCTGAATTCAATCACAATCCAAATGGTGCATTATATATCTTTATGGAACTTTCCTGTACATTGATGTTTATAGATGAAATCACTATGTTCTACACTTCATGGAGTAGAATAGGATATAGAATCCAAAGGGTGCACTGTATAATCTTCCTGTTACTTCTCTTTAGTTTGATGGTCATAGATAGATGAAATATCTCTATGTTTTACACTTCATGGAGTGGAAAAGTATGTAAGGCCATATCACCCACAGTTCTTAATCATGAATTCTCCCACCTGTTATTAACATTTTATTCATTCAAATTCATGCTGATTTAGGACTTTCAGGCCATAAGGCAGTGTTTTCAGCGGGAAATCTATTGAATTCTGTCACACTCCAAAGGGTGCAGTATATATATCCTGGAACTTCCCTGTATTTTGATGTTTATTGATGAAATCCTTATGTTTTAGACTTCTTGGAGTAGAACAGAATATAAATCCATGTCACCCAAGCTCTTAAATCATGATTTCTTGTTCTTGTTATTAACCCTTTTTTCATTCAAATTCCTGCTGATGCAGACCTTCCAGGTCAAAAGGCAGTTTTTTCAGGGAATAACCTCCTGAATTCAATCAGACACCAAATGGTGCAGTATATATCTTTCTGTGACTTCTCTTTACTTTGATAATCATAATGAAATCTCTCTAAGTTTTACACCTCATGGGGTAGAAAAGGATATAAGTCCATATCACCCACACATCTTAAGCCATGATTTCTGGCACATGTTATTAACACTTTTTTTCATTCAAATTCCTGCTGATTGAGGCCTTTCAGGCCTACAGGCAGTGTTTTCAGTGGAAAAACTTCTGAATTCTTCAAACTCCAAACTGTGCAGTACATAATTTTATGGAACTTTGCTTTACATTGATTTTTATAGATGACATATCACATTGTTTTACACTTCATGGTGTAGAAAAGGATATATGTCAATATCACATGCAGATCATATGTCATTATTTCTCCCACTTGTTATTAACCCTTTTTTCATTCAAATTCCTGCAGATTTAATCCTTTCAGGCCAACTATCAGTGTTTTCTAGGAGAAACCTCATGAATTAAAATTGACTCCAAAAGGTGCTCTATATATCCTTTGTGACTTTTCCTACTTTGAAGATTGTATATGAAATCTCTCTATTATTTACACTTCATGGAGTAAAAAAGATGTAAGTCCATACCACTGACAGATCTTAAGTCATGATTTCTCCCACTTGTTATTATTGCTTTTTTCTTTGAAATTTCTCCTTTTTTATTTTCTAAGGCCAACAGGCAGTGTTTTGAATGAGAAACCCCCTGAATTCACTCACAATCCAAAGGGGTGCATTATATTATTTTCTGTGATCTCTCTGTTCTTTGATGATCATAGATGAAATACATGTTTTACTCTTCATGGGGTAGAAAATGAATAAGTCCATCACCCACAGATCTTAAGTCATGATTATTCCCACCTTTTATAAACCATTTTTTCATTAAATTCCTGCTGATTTTGGCCATTCAGGCCAACAGGCAGACTTTTCATCGAGAAACCCCCTGAATGCAAAAAGACTCCAAAAGGTGCACTATATATCTTTCTGTGACTTTGATGATCATAGATGATATCTCTCTATATTTTACACTTCATGGAGTAGAAAAGAATATTACTCCATATCACCACACATCTTAACTCATCATTTCTCCCAGTTGTTATTAATCCCTTTTTCATTCAAATTCCTACCTTTTTAGGCCATTCAGACCAACAGGCAGTGTTTTCAGCGAGAAATCTCCTGAATTCAATCAGACTCCTAAGGGTGCATTGCATTACTTTCTGTGACCTCTCTGTACTTTGATGATCATAGATGAAATCTATGTTTTACACTTCATGGGGTATAAAATTATATAAGTCCATATTACCCACAGATTTTAAGTCATTATTTCTCCCAATTGGTATTAAATTTTTTCATTAAAATGCCTGCTGATTTAGGCCTTTTAGGCCTATAGGCAGTGTTTTCAGCGAGAACACGCCTGAATTCAAAAATACTCCAAATATTTCAGTATATATCATTCTGTGACTACTCTGTACTTTGATGATCATAGATGAAATCTCTCTATGTTTTACACTTCATGGAGTAGAAAGGGATATAAGTCCATATCACCCACATAACTTAAGTCATGATCTCCCTCTTTTTATTATCCTTTTTGTCATTCAAATTCCTCCTGATTTGGTCTTTCAGGCCAACAGGCAGTGTTTTCATGGAAAAAACTTCTGAATGCAATCAGACTCCAAAAGGTGCATTATAAGTCTTTCTGCGACTTCTCTGTACTTTGAGAATCATAAATGAAATCTATGTTTTACATTTCCTGGGTAGAAAAGGATATAAGTCCATATCACCCACAGATTTTAAGTCATGATTTCTCCCACTTGTTATTAATCCTTTTTTCATTCATTACTGCAATTTAGACCTTTCAGACAAACAGGCAGTGTTTTAAGTGAGTATCCTCCTGAATTGAATCACACTCCAAAAGGTGCAGCATATATATTTATGGAACTTCCCTATATGTTGATGTTTATAGACAAAATCTCTATGTTTTACAATTCATGGAGAAGAAAAGGATATTAGTCCTTATTACCCACAATTTTAAGTCATGATTTCTCCCTCTGGTTATTAACCCTTTTTTCATTCAAATTCCTGCTGCTTTAGGCCATTCATGCCAACAGGCATTGTTTTCAGTGAGAAACCTACTGAATTCAATCAGACTCCAAAGGGTGCAGTATATTTGTTTCTGTGACTTCTCTGTATTTTGATAATCACAGATGAAATCTCTCTATGTTTTACACTTCATGGAGTAGAAAAGAATATAGTCCATATCTTCCACAGATCTTACACGATTTCTTCCACTGTTATTAGGCATTATTTCATTAAATTTCCTGCTGATTTAAGCTTTTCAGGCCAACTGGCATGGCTTTTAGGAAGAAAACACCTGAAATCTATCAGACTCTAAAGGGTGCAGTATATATCTTTCTGTGACTTCTCTGTACTTTGATGATCACAGATGAAATATCTCTATGTTCAACACTTCGTGGAGTAGAAATGGGTATAAGTCCATATCACCCGCTCATCGAAACTCATGATTTCTCCCACTTGTTGTTAACCCTTTTTTTCTTTCAAATTCCTGCTGATTTAGTCCTTTCAGGCCAACTGGCAGTGTTTCAGCGTTCAGAAAACGCCTGAAATTAATCAGACTCCAAAGGTTGCAGTATAGATATCTTTCTGTGACTTCTCTGTACTTGGATGATCATAGATGAAATCTAACTATGTTTAAAACTTCATTGAGTACAAATGGATATAAGTCCATATCACCCTCAGATCTTAAGTCATGATTTCTCCCACTTGTTATTAATGCTTTTTTCATTAAAATTTCTGCTTTTTTATGTCTATCAGGCCAGCAGGTAGTGTTTTCATGGAGAAATCTCCTGAATTCAATCAGACTCCAAAATGTACACTATATATCTTTCTCTGACCTCTCTGTACATTGATGATCATAGATGAAATCTATGTTTCACACTTCATGGGGTAGAAAATTATGTAAGTCCATATCACGTGCAGATCATGACTCATGATTTCTCCCACCTGTTATTAACCATTTTTGTCATTCAAATTCCTGCTGTTTTAGGCCTTTCAGGCCAACAGGCAGTGTTTTAAGTGAGAAACCTCCTGAATTCAATCAGACTTCAAAGGGTGCAGTATATATCTTTTCGTGACCTCTCTGTACTTTGATGATCATAGATGAAATCTATGTTTTATACTTTATTGGATAGAAAACTATATAAGTCCATATCATCCACAGATCGTAGGTCATGATTTCCCCCAATTGTTATTAACCATTTTATAATTCAAATGCCTGCTGATTTAGGCCTTTCAGGCCAACAGGCATAATTTTCAGTGAGAAAGCTCCTGAATTCAAAAAGACTCCAAAGGGTGCAGTATATATCTTTCTGTGACTTCTTTACTTTGATGATCATCGGTGAAAACTCCCTGTTTTACATTTCATGATGCAAAAAGGATATAGTCCATATCACAGACTGATCTTAAGTCAAGATTTCTCCCACTTGTTATTAACCCTTTTTTCATTCAATTTCTTGCTGATTTAGTCCTTTCAGGTCAATGGCAGTTATTTTAGGGAGAAAATTCTTAATTCATTCAGACTCCATCCAAAGGGTGCAGTGTATATATTTCTGTGACTTCTCTTTACTTTGATGATCATAGATGAAATCTCTCTATATTTACACTTCATGGAGTAGAAAAGGATATAAGTCCATATCACCCACAGATCTAAACTCAAGATTTCGCCCAGTTGTTATTAACCCTGTTTTCATTCAAATTCCTGCTGAATTAGGCCTTTCAGGCGAACAGGCAGTGTTTTCAGGGAGAAACCTCCTGAATTCAATCAGACTCCAAATGGTGCATTATATGACTTTCTGTGGCCTCTCTGTACTTTGATGATCAAAGATGAAATGTATGTTTTACACTTCATTTGTAGAAAAGGATTTAAATCCATATTACCCACAGATATTAAGTCATGATTTCTCGCACTTGTTATTAACCCTTTTTTCATTCAAATTCCTGTTGATTTAGGCCTTTCATGCCAACAGGCAGTTTTTTCCATGTGAAACCTCCTGAATTCAATAAGAATACAAAGGGTGCATTATATATCTTTCTTTGACTTCTCTGTATTTTGATAACCACAGATGAAATCTCTCTATGTTTTACACTTCATGATGTAGAAAAGGATATAAGTCCATATCACCACAGAATTTACACTATTTCTCCCACGTGTTATTAATTGTTTTTTCATTCAATATCCTTCTGTTAGGCTTTACAGGCCAACTGGCAGTGTTTTCAGCAAGTAACCTCCTGAATTCAATCAAACTCCAAGGGTGCAGTATCTACCTTTCTGTGACTTCTCCGTACTTTGATGATCATAGATGAAATCTCTCTATGTTTAACACTTCATGGAGTAGAAGGGGATAAAAGTCCATATCACCCACAGATCTTAAATCATGATTTATCCCACTTTTTATTATTGCTTTTTTCTTTCAAATTTCTGCTTATTTATGTCTTTCATACTTACTGGCAATGTTTTCAGTTAGAAACCTCCTGAATTCAATCAGACTCCAAAGGTTGCAGTATATATCCTTCTGTGATCTCGTTGTACTTCAATGATCATAGATGCAATCTCTCTATGTTTTACACTTCATGGAGTAGAAAATGATGTAATTCTATATCATGCACAGATCTTAAGTAATGAATTCTCCAATTGTAATTAACCCTTTTTTTCATTCAAATTCCTGCTGATGCAGGCCTTTTAAGACAAAAGGCAGTGTTTTCCATGAGAAACCTCCTGAATTCAATCAGACACCGAAATGTGCAGTATATATCTTCATGTGACTTCTGTATACTTTGATGATCATAGATGAAATCTCTCTATGTTTTATACTTCATGGATTAGAAAAGGATATAAGTCCATATCACCAACAGATCTTAAGTCATGATTTCTCCCACTTGTAATTAACTATTATTTCACTCAAATTCAAGCTGATTTAGGCCTTTCTGGCCATAAGGCAGTGTTTTCAGGGAAAACACCTGAATTCAATCATACTCCAAAGATTGCATTATATATCTTTCTGTGACTTCTCTGTACTTTTATGATAATAGATGGAATCTCTCTATGTTTTGTAATTCATGACGTGGAAAAGGATAGTAGTGCATATCACCCACAGATCTCAAGTCATGATTTCTCCGAATTGTTATTAACCATTTTATCATTCAAATTCCTGCTGATTTAGGCCTTTCAGGCCAACAGTCAGTGTTTTTAGCCAAAAACCTCCCGAATTCATCAGAAACCAAAAGGTTCAGGATATATCTTTCTGTGACTACTCTGTACTTTGATGATCATAGATGAAATCTATGTTTTACACTTCATGGGGTCTAAAATGATATATGTCCATATCACCCACAGATCTTAAGTAATGATTTCTCCCACTTGTTATTAACCCTTTTTTTAATTCAAATTCCTGCTCGTTTAGGCCTTTCAGGACAACAGGCAGTGTTTTCAGCGAGAAACCTGCTGAAATCAATCAGACTCCAAAGAGTGCAATATATATCTTTCTGTGACTTCTCTGTATTTTGATGATCATAGATGAAAGGTCACCATGTTTTAAACTTCATAGATAGAAAACGATATATGTCCATATCACACACAGATCTTAAGTCATGATTTCTTGGACTTGTTATTAACCTTTTTAGCATTCAAATTCCTGCTGAATTAGACTTTTCAGCCATCTGACAGTATTTTTGGGAGAAACCTCCTGAATTCAATTAGACTCCAAAGGGTGCAGTATATATCTTTATGGAACATTCCTGTACATTGATGTTTATTGATGAAATCTCTCTTTGTTTTACACTTCATGGAGTAGAAAAGGATATAAGTCCTATCTCCCAGAGATCTTAACTCATGCTTTCTCCCACTTGTTATTAATACTTTTTTCATTAAAATTCCTGCTGATTTAGGCCTTTCAAGCCAACAGGCAGTGTTTTAAGCGAGAAACCTGCTTATTCAATCAGACTCCAAGTGTGCACTATATATCTTTCAGTGACTACTGTGTACTTTGATGATCTTACATATAATCTATGTTTTACACATCATGGGATAGAAAAGTATATAAGTCCATATCACCCACAGATCTTAAGTCATGATTTCTCCCACTTGTTGGTAATACTTTTTTCATTCAAATTCCTGCTGATTTAAGCTTTACAGGCCAACTGGAATTTTTTCATGACAAGCTTCCTGAATTCAATCAGACTCCAAAGGATGCAGTATATATCTTTCTGTGACTTCTCTGTACTTTGATGATCAGAAATGAAATCTCTCTATGTTTTACACTTTTTGGAGTATAAAGTATATAAGTCCATATCACCTATAGATCTTAATGCATGTTTTCTCCAACTTGTTATTAACCCTATTTTGATTCAAATACCTGCTGATTTAGGCCTTTCAGGCCAACAGGCTTTGTTTTCTAGTGAAACCTTCTGAATTCAATCACACTCCAAAGGGTGCAGTATATATCTTTCTGGAAATTTCCTGTACTTTGATTATTATAGATGAAATCCTCTATGTTTTACTCTTCACGGAGTAAAATGTTATAAATCCATATCACCCACAGCTCATAAATCATGATTTCCTTCACTTTTTATTAACCCTTTTTTCATTCAAATTCCTGCTGTTAGGCCTTTGAGGCCATAAGGCAGTGTGTTCAGGGAGGAAACTCCTGAATTCAATCAGACTCCATAGAGTGCTTATGTGACTTCTCTTTACGTTGATGATTATACATGAAATCTCTCTATGTTTTACAATTCATGGTGTAGAAAAGTATATAAGTCCATATAACCCACAGATCTTAAGTCGTGATTTCTCGCACTTGTTATTAACCCTTTTTTCATTCAAATTCCTGTTGATTTAGGGCTTTCAGGCAAACAGGCAGTTTTTTCTACAAGAAACCTTCTGAATTCAATCACACTCTAAAGGGTACTATATATATCCTTATGTTACTTCCCTGTACATTGATGTTTATAGATGAAATCTCTATATGTTTTGCACTTCATTGAGAGGTAGAGCATATAAGTCCATATCAACTGCAGCTATTAAGTCAAGTTTTTTGGCACTTGTTACTAACCCTTGTTTCATTCAAATTCCTGTGTATTTTGGTATTTTAAGGCGAATTGCCAGTGTTTTCAGCGAGAATGCTCCTTATTTCTAACAAATTCCAAAGGAGCATTTTATATCTTACTGTAACTTCTCTATACCTTTGATGATTAGAGATGAATTCTCCCCATATTGTACACCTGATCAATTAGAATTTGGTATTAGTCCATCGTACCCCCAGGTCTTTAGTCATGACTTATAGCACTTGTTATCATCCCTTTTTCATTGCAATTCCCGTGGATTTCGGTCTTTCAGGCCAACTGGCATTAGTTTCAGTGAGAACCTCTTGAATTCAGTCCGTCTCCAAAGGGTGCATGTATATCTTTCTGTAACTTCTCTGTACTTTGATGTTTATAGATGAACTCACTAAGTATTACACATCAAAAAGTAGAATAAGATATATGTCTTTATCCCTCCCGCTTTTAAATCATGATTTCTAGCACTTGTTATTAACCATCATTTCATACAAATTCCTATATGGATTGACCTTGAGGGTGAACTTCCAGCATTTTTAGGAATAATCCTCCTGAATTGAAACAGACTACAAAGGAGCTGTTTATATCTTACTTAACTTTTCGCTACTTAGATGTATAGGGGTGAAATTTCCTTATGTTTTACACTTCATCAAATAGCATAGGATAAGTCCATCTCACATCCAGCTCTTAAGTCATGATTTCTCCTAATTGTTATTAACACTTTTTTCATTCAATTTCCTGCTGATTTAGGCCTTTCAGGCCAACTGGCAGTGTTTTCAGGGATAAACCTCCCTAAATCAATCATACTCCAAAAGGTGCAGTATAGTACTTTATGGAATTTCCCTGTACATTGATGTTTACAGGTGAAATCTCTCTATGTGTTACACTTCATGTAGTAGAAAAGGATATAAATCCATATCACCCACAGATCTCAAGTCATGAATTCTCCCACATGTTATGAGCCCTTTTTTCATTCAAATTCCTTTTGATTGGAGCTTAAGAGTGCCCACCCCAAAGTCCGGATAGCGGACTGAGGCTCTCACGGCAAAAGCATCACCTGCAAAGGGAACTCCATCCCTGCTGAGAGGAGCAGCTAGCCCACCAGCACATGGGGGAGGAGGTCACGCAAAACAGGTGAGGCTATCCTACTGAGAGTAGCCTGTGGCACCGGTGAAAACTCAGAAAAGAAGGACATTTACTACCAAAAGCATATAGGCAGCAATAAATACAACTATATAGGCTTCAACATGCCTACTACTAGAGCAGTAGTCACCCAATAAGTAGAGCAGATCCAAAAGGAAAACACAGGAAAAAGGAAGAACACAAACACTCAAGCAAGCCCTAAGAAAAATAACTCACCACCTAAGGAAATACAATTTGATTAAACCAACATGGATGACATCAAATAAATGCACCATATGTCAGACAAAGCATTCAGAATAAATTGATAAAAGCACTCAAAGAGGCCAAGGAAGAGGGGGAACAAAGGGAAAACAAAAGAAGGGAAGCTCTCAATGAAGTAAGAGTAGTAGAAAATAAAAAAATGCAGCAAAATGAACAATATCATCAATGAACAAAAAAACGAAATAGAAACTCTAAGTAAGAAACTGCTGGAGATGCAAGGCATAAGAGGAACAACAGAAGAACTCAAAAATGCAGGGAAGAGTCAGGAAAGCAGATTAGAAGAAATAGATGAAAGAATTAGCACACTAGAGGATACAGAAGTAGAAAGAATGAAGAAAGAGAAAGAGAGAAAACCAGAATAAGAAACAGAAGAAATAATCAGAGATCTCTCAGATACCCTAAAGAAAACAAATATAAGAGTAATTGGAATGCCAGAAGGTGAAGAGAAAGACATAGGACCTCAAAGGCTCTTCAATGAAATAATGGAGGAAACTTCCCAAACCTGAAGAAAGAAATGAAATTAGACATACAAGAAGAAAAAAGGACTCCAAAACTACTTTAATGAATGAAGAAACACAGCAAGACACATCATAGTAAAACTTACAAAAGCTACAGATAAGGAGAAAATTATGAGAATAACAAGAGAGAGGAAACAGATAACATACAAAG
>PVHY01031869.1:0-12294 GCA_004024945.1 Uropsilus gracilis | reverse complement strand
TCCTTAGGTGGTGAGTTATTTTTCTTAGGGCTTGCTTGAGTGTTTGTGTTCTTCCTTTTTCCTGTGTTTTCCTTTCGGATCTGCTCTACGTATTGGGTGACTACCGCTCTAGTAGTAGGCATGTTGAAGCCTATATAGTTGTATTTAACGCTGCTTATGTGCTTTTTGTAGTGAATGTCCTTGTTTTCTGAGTTTGCGCCGGTGCTGCGTAGAGGCGCTAGCGCTTTAGGGCTTTGGGGTCGGTGCGGTTACGCTCCAGGTGCGCTCCTTCCCCACCCCCTTTAGCAACTCAGTCCGAGCTAAAGTTAGGCTGAATAGCCAGGGTCCATAGAGATGCAAATGTCCGATCTGCCTGTCTCCGGCTGTTTCCCTGATGACCGGGAGACGCCACAGGCTGCTCTAGGTAGGAAGCCTACCTGTCCTTCGTGGTCTCCTCCCCCAAGTGCTGGTGTGCTAGCTGCTCCTCTCAGCCGGGTCGGAGTCTCCTTTGCAGGTGACTCTTTTGTCCCCCTGTTCCAACAGTTTAGTTGCACGATTGCCAACATTATTGGAAAAGCCTGTTTTCATGTAAAATCCTGAAGATTTCAGCCTTTCAGTACACTTAGGTCCATATTAAGCAAAAACACTCTTGAAACTTAACAGACTCCAAAGGAGCTTTTTGTATCTTACTGTGTCTTCTCATCACTTGAATGTGCATAGAAACAATCCTGTACACTGAATGGAGTAGAAGATGATACACAACCGACTCTATTCCAGAAGTTTAGTTTCATGATTTCTAACACTTGTTGGAAAAGCTTGTTTTCATGAAAAATCCTGAACTGTCTCACTTCCAGCAGTTCAGTTTCATTATTTCGAGCTCTTCTTGGAGAACTCAGTTTTCTCCAAAGTCCTGAGGATTTCGGCCTTTCAGTACACTTAGCTGCATATTCAGCGAAAATGTTCCTGAAATCAAATAGACTCTAATGGAGCTCTTTATTCTTACTGTATCATCTCTGCACTTGTCTGTGAATAGGAAAAATATCTGTTACTTGAAAAGTAAATGCAGTAGAAGATCATACTAACGGTCTCTCTTCCAGCAGTTTAGTTTCATGATTTCTAACATTCTTGGAAAAACCTGTTTCCATGAAGAAATCCTGATGATTTCAGCCTTTCAGTTCATTTAGCTGCATTTTCAGCAAAAATGCTGTTGAAAACAAACAGATCCAGAAGCAGCAATTTATATCTTAGTGTAACTTCTCTGTAATTTGCTGTAAAGTGAAGACATTCTGTATGTTGTACATTTAATGGAGTGCAACATTATACAAAAATGTCTCATCTCCAGCAGTTTAGTTTGATGATTTCTAACACTTCTTGTAAAAGTTATTTTCAGGCACAGTCCTGAGGATTTTGGCCCCTCAGTTCACATAGCTGCGTTTTCCACAAAAACGCTCTTGAAAACAGACCCCATAGCAGCACACTATATCTTTCTGTAACTTCTCGGTACTTTGTTTTAAAGAGAAAATGGCTGTATATGTTGTACACTTAATGGAGTACAACAGGATACATAACTGCATCACTTCCAGCAGTGCAGTTTCAATTTCAAACACTTCTTGGAGAACTCTAAGTCAAAATCCTGAGGATTTCAGCCTTTCAGTTCATTTAGCTGCGTTTTCTGTGAAAACACTGTTGAAAACAGACTAAAAGCAGCACTGTATATCTTAGTGTAACTTCTCTGCACTTTGCTGTAAAGTGAAGACAGCTCAGTATGTTGTACATTTAATGGAGTACAACATCATACATAACTGTCTCACCTCCAGCAGTGCAGTTTCATGATTTTGAACACTTCTTGGAAACACTGTTTTCGTGAAAATTCTGATGATTTCAGCCTTTCAGTTTATTTAGCTGCATTTTCAGCAAAAACGCTGTGGAAAACAAACAGACCCAGAAGCAGCACTTTATATCTTAGTGTATTTTTTCTATACTTTGCTGCAAAGTGAATATAGCTCTGTTTGTTGTACATTTAATGGAGTACAACATCATACATAACTGTCACACCTCCAGAAGTTTAGTTTCATGGAAAAGCTTGTTTTCAGGCAAAATCCTGAGGATTTCAGCCCCTCAGTTTGCATAGCTGCGTTTTCAGCAAAAACATTCTTTGGAAACAGACGCCAAAGCAGCACTTTATATCTTAATGTAACTTCCCTGTATTTTGTTGTAACAAGAAGACAGCTGTATATGTTGTACACTTGATGGAGTACAACAGGATACATAACTGTATCACCTCCAGCTGTTCAGTTTCAGGATTTCGAACACTTCTTGGAGAACTCAGTTTTCGCCAGAATCCTGAGGATTTCCTCCCCTCAGTTCACATAGCTGTGTTTTCAGCGAAAACTCTCTTGAAAACATAAACTCTGGAGTAAAGCAGCACTTTATATCTTACTGTAACTTCCATATATTGTTGTAAAGAGCAGACAACTGTGTATATTGTACACTTAATGGAGTATGACATCATACATAACAACTGCCTCACCTCCAGCAGTGTAGTTTCATGATATCGAACATGTCTTAGAGAATGCTTTTTTTACCAAAAGCCTGAGGATTTCAGCCTTTCAGTGCATTAGCTGCGTTTCCCCAAATATGCTGGTGAAAAGAAACAGAATCAGATACCACTTTTTATCTAAGTGTAACTTCTCTGTACTTTGTAGTAAATTAAAGACAGCTCTCTATGTGGTACTCTTAGTGGAGTAGAACATGATACCAAACACTCTCTCCTCCAGCAGTTTAGTTTGATGATTTTTAACACTTCTTGGAAAAGGTTCTTTTCAGGCACAATCCTGAAAATTTTGGCCCCTCAGTTCACATAGCTATGTTTTCAGGGAAAACACTCTTGGAAACAGACTTCAAAGCAGCACTTTATATCTTACTGTAACTTCCATATATTTGTTGTAAAAAGTAGACAGCTGTATATGTTGTACACTTAATAGAGTACCACATCATACATAACTGTCTCACCTCCAGCAGTTTAGTTTCATGATTTCGAACATCTTGAAGATCTCTGTTTTCAGCAAAATCCTAAGGATTTCGGCCTTTCACTTCATTTAGTTGCGTCTCCTCAAAAATGCTGGTGAAAAGAAACAGACTCAGAAGCAGCACTTTTGTCTTAGTGTATCTTCTTTGTACTTTGCTGTAAAGTGAAGACAGCTCTGTTTGTTGTACCATTGATGGAGTACAACATCATACATAACTGTCTCTCCTCCAGCAGTTTAGTTTCATGATTTCGAACACTCCTTGGAAACACTGTTTTCATGAAAATTCTGATGATTTCAGCCTTTCAGTTCATTTAACTGCGTTTTCAGTGAAAACTCTCTGAAAAGCAAACAGATCTCAAAGGAGCTCTTTATGTCTTACTGTAACTTCTCTGTTGTGGTAAAGAGAAGAAATCTCTGTATGTTGTACACTTAATGGAGCAGAACAGGATACCTGTCCATCTCACCTCCATTCTTTTGTTTCATAATTTCCAGCTCTTCTAGGAAGCACTAGTTTTCACTCGAAACACTGAGGATTTCAGCCTTTTAGGGGACTTGCCTGCATTTTCAGTGAAAACGCACTAAAACCACACACTGCAAAGGAGCTCTTTATAGCTTACAGTAACTTCTCTGTACTTTGCTGTACAGAGAAGAAATCTCTGGCTGTTGTACACTTAATGGAGTAGAACAGGCTACATGTCAATCTCACCTCCATTCTTCTGTTTCATGATTTCCAGAAATCTTTAAAATCCATGTTTTCATCAAAACACTGAGGATTTCATAATTTCAGTACACTTGCCAGCATTTTCAGCGAAAATACTCTTGAAACCAAACAGACTACAAAGGAGCTCTTTATATCTTACTGTACTTCTCTGTACTTTGCTATACAGAGAAGCAATCTCTGTATTGTTGTACACTTAATGGAGTAAAACAGGATCCAGTTAATCTCACCTACAGCTCTTAGTTTCATGATTTTTCATCACTTCTTGGAAACCCTTGTTTTCCCTTGAAACACTGAGAATTTCATCGTTTCAGGGCCCTTGCCTGTGTTTTCAGCGAAAATGCTCTTGAAACCAAACAGACTGCATGGAGCTCATTATATCTTACCATAATGTCTCTTTGCTGTACAGAGAAGAAATTTATTGTACACTTCATGGATTAGAACAGGATAACTGTCCATCTCACCTCCAGCTCTTTAGTTTCATGATTGCCAGAATTCTTGGAAACCCTTGTTGTCACTCGAATCAATGAGAATATCAGCCTTTCAGGGCACTTTCCTGCATTTTCAGTGAAAATGCTCTTGACACCAAAACAGACTGAAAAGAAGCTCTTTATATCCACTGTAATTTCTCTGTACTTTGCTCTAGAGAGAAGACATCTCTGTATGTTGGTACACTTAATGGAGTAGTACAGGATACGTATCTATCTCACCTCCAGCTCTTTGGTTTCATGATTTTCAGAATTCTTGGAAACCCTTATTTTCATGCAAACACTGAGGATTTCGACCTTTCAGGGGACTTGCATGCCTTTTCAGAGAAAACGCTCTTGAAACCAAACAGGCTGCAAAGGAGCTCTTTTATCTTACACGAACTTCTCTGTATTTTGCTGTACAGAGAAGAAATCTCTGTATGTTGTACACTTAATGGAGTAGAGCAGAATACCTGTTCATCTCACCTCCAGCTCTTTTGTTTCATGATTTCCAGCACTTCATGGAAACCTCTGTTTTCACTGGAAACACTGAGGATTTCGGCCTTTCAGGGGCCTTGCCTGTGTTTTCAGTGAAAACGCTGTTGAAACCAAAAGAACTGCAAAGGAACTCTTCAGATCTTACTGAAACTTCTCTGTACTTTGCTGGACAGAGAAGAGATCCCTGTATGTTGTATACTTAATAGAGTAGAACAGGATACCTGTTCATCTCACCTCCAGCTCTTTAGTTTCATGATACCTAGAACTTCTTGGAAACCCTTGTTTTCACTCGAGACATTGAGGATTTCAGCCTTTAGGGGGTCTTGCCTGCTTTTTCAGTGAAAACGCACTTGTAACCAAACAGACTGCAAAGGAGTACTTTATGTCTTAATGAAACTTCTCTGTATTTTGCTGTACAGAGAAGAAATCTCTGTATGTTGTACACTTAATGGAGTAGAACAGGATACCTGTCCATCTCACCTCCAGCTCTTTTGTTTCATGATATCTAACACTTCATGTAAACGTTTGCTTTCATGCAAAATTCTGATGATTTTGGCCTGTTAAGGGCCTTACCTGTGTTCTCCGCAAAAACGCTCTTGAAAACAGACTGCAAAGAACTGTACTTTGCTGTACAGAGAAGAAATCCCTGTATGTTCTTCACTTAATGGAGTAGAACAGGATCCAGTCAATCTCACCTGCAGCTCTTAGTTTCATGATTTTCATCACTTCTTGGAAACCGTTGTTTTACTCAAAACTGAGGATTATGTCCATTCAGGGGACGTGCCTGTGTTTTCAACAAAAATGCTCTTGAAACCAACCAACTGCAAAGGAGATCTTTATATCTTACTGAAACTTAATGGAGTAGAAAAGGATCTAGTCAATCTCAATTAGAGTTCCTAGTTCCATGATTTCCATCACATCTTGGAAATCCTTGTTTTCACTCAAAACACTGAGGATTACAGACGTTCTGGGGACTTGCCTGCGTTTTCAGCAAAAACGCTCTTGAAACCAACCAGACTGCAAAGGAGCTCTATAGATCTTACTGTAACTTCTCTGTACTTTGCTGTAAAGAAAAGAAATCTCTGTATGTTGTACACTTAATGAAATAGAACAGATTACCTGTCAAACTCACCTCCAACTTTAGTTTCATGATTACCAGCTCTTCTAGGGAACCCTTGTTTTCACTCAAACACAGGATTTCATCCTTTCAGGGGACCTGCATGCATTTTAGTGAAAATATTCTTGAAACCAAACAGACTGCAAAAGAGCTCTTTATATCTTACAGTAACTTCTTTGTACTTTGATGTTTAGAGATGAAATCTTTCTATGTTGCACACTTGATGGAGTAGAATAGGATACAGTCCATCTCACCTCCAGCTCTTCAGTTTCAAGATTTCTTGCACTTCTTATTAACCCTTGTTTTCATTAAATCCTGAGGATTTCAGCCTTTCAGGTGAACTGCCAGCACTTTCAGTGAAACGCTCCTGAATCCAAACTGATCCAAAGGATCAGTTTATATCTTACTGTAACTTCTCTGTAGTTTGATCTTTAAATAGAAAATCTCTCTATGATTCACATTTCATGGAGTCAAATAGGATACCAGTCCATCACACCTCCAGCATTAAAGTTTCTTGATTTCTAGCACGTCTTAGAAACCTATGTTTTCATTCAAAATCCTGTGATTTTGGCCTTTCAGGTGAACTGCCAGCATTTTCAGTGAGAACGCTCCTGAATTACAAAAAGATTCCAAAGGAGCAGTTTATATCTTACTGTAACTTCTCTGTACTTTGATGTTTAGAGATGAAATCTCTCTATGTTGTAACACTTCATGTTGTAGAACAGGATAGCAGTCCATCTCACCTCCAGCTCTTAAGTTTCACGTTTCTAGCACTACATTGAAACCCTTGTTTTCATTCAAAAGCCTACAGATTTGGTCTTTCAGGTGCTCTGCAATGTTTTCAGTGAGAATGCTACTGAATCCAAAAAGACTCAAAAAGGAACAGTTTATATCTTACAGTAACTTCTCTGTACTTTGATGTTTAAAGATGAAATCTCTCTATTTGTACACTTCATGGAGTAGAATAGGACACCAGTTCATCTCACCTCCAGCTCTTAAGTTTCATGATTTCTAGCACATCTTAGAAAACCATGTTTACATTAAAAATCCTGTGAATTTAACTCTGTACTTTGATGTTTAAAGATGAAATCTCTCTATGCTTTATGGGGTAGAATAGGATACCAGTCCATCTCACCTCCAGCGCTTAAGTATCATGATTTTTAGCATGTCTTAGGAAATCTTGTTCAGCCATTCAGGCGAACTGCCAACATTTTCAGCAAGAACGCTCCTGAATTACAAAAAGACTGCAAAGGAGCAGTTTATATATACAGTAACTTCTCTGTACTTTGATGTTTAGAAATGAAATGTCTCTGTTTCACAGTTATGGAGGAGAATAGGATACCAGTCCATCTCACCTGCAGCCATTAAGTTTCATGAATTAGAGCACACTTCTTAGAAACCCTCATTTTCATTCAAAATCCTACAGATTTATGACTTTCAGGAGAACTGCCAGCATTTTCAGCAACAAAGCTCCCGAATTACAAAAGGACTCCAAAGGAGCAGTTTTTATCTTACTGTAGCTTCACTGTACTTTGATGTATAGAAACAAAATCTCTGTGTTCCACACTTGATGGAGTAGAATAGGATACCAGTCCATCTTACCTCCAATTCTTAAGTTTCACGAGTCACAGAACTCCTGCTTTCATTCAAAACCTTGCGGATTTGGAACTTTCAGGAAAACTGCTAGCTCTTTTTGGACAGTACCCTCCTGACACCAAACAGACTTCAAAGGAGTAGTTTATATCTTTGTGTGACTTCTCAATAGTCTGATGTTTAGAGATGAAATCTCTCTACCTTTCAATTTTCATGGAGTAGAATAGAATACCAGTCCATCTCACCTCCAGTTCTTAGGTTTCATGATTTCTAGCTCTCAGAAACCCTTGTTTTCATTCAAAACCCTATGGAATTTGGCCTTTCCGGTGAACTGCTGCTGTTTATAGCGAGAACGCTCCTGAATCAAAACATACTGCAAAGGAGCAGTTTTTATCTTACTGTAAGTTATCTGTACTTAAATGTTTAGAGATGAAATCTCTCTGTATTTCACACTTGATGCAGCACAATAGGATACCAGTCCATCTCAGCTCCAGCGCTTAAGTTTTGCAATTTCTAGCACTTCTTAGAAATCCTTGTTTTCATTCAAAATCCTGCAGATTTCGGGCTTTCAGGCGAACTGCCAGCCTTTTTCAGCGAGTACGATCCTAAATGTGAACAGATTTCAAGGAGCAGTTTGTATCTTACTGTAACTTCTTTGTACTTTGATGTTTAAAGATGATATCTCTCTATGCTTGAAGGGGTAGATAGGATACCAGTCCATTTCACCTCCAGCTCTTAAGTTTCACGATTTCTAGCACTTCTTAGGAAACCCTGTTCAGCCTTTCAGGCGAACTGCCAGCGTTTTCAGCAAGAAAGCTCCTGAACTACAAAAAGACTGCAAAGGAGCAGTTTATATCTTACTGTAACTTCTCAGTACTTTGATGTTTAAAGATAAAATCTTTTTGTGTTTCACACTTGATGTAGTAGAATAGGATACCAGTCCATGTCACCTCCAGATCGTAAGTTCATGATTTCTACACTTCTCAGAAACCATTGATTTCATTCAAAACCCTGCGGAATTCTCTTTCAGGAGCTCTGCTTACATTTCCAGCGGGATCACTCCTGATTCCAAACAGAATCCAAAGCAGCAGTTCTTATCTAACTGTAACTTCTCTGTACTTTGATGGTTAATGATGAAATCTCTGTATGCTGCACACTTGATGGAGTAGAGCAGGATATTAATCTATCTCACCTCCAGCTCTTAAGTTTCACGATTTCTAGCACTTCTAGAAACCATTGTTTTCATTCAAAATCCTGTGGATTTTTGCTCTCAGGAGAACTGCCAGCGTTTTCAGTGAGAATGCTCCTGAATTACTGAAGGACTCCTAAGGAGCAGTATATAGCTTACTGTAAGTTCTCTGTAGTTTGATGTTTAGAGATGAAATCTCTCTGTGTTGTACACTTCATTGAGTCATATACGATACCAGTTCATATCACTCCATCTCTAAAGTTTTGCGATTTCTACACTTCATAGAAACACTTGTTTCCATTCAAAATCCTGTGGATTTCGACTTTCAGGTGCTCTGCCAGCCTTTTAGTTAGAACACTCCTGTATCCAAGCAGACTCCAAAGGAGCAGTTTATATCTTACTGTAACTTCTCAGTACTTTGATGTTTAAAGATAAAATCTCTCTGTGTTGCACACTTGATGGAGTAGGACACCAGTCCACCTCACCTCCAGCTCTTAAGTTTCACGAGTCATAGAAACCATATTTTCCTTAAAAACCCTTGGATTTCAGCCTTTCAGGCAAACTGCTAGTGTTTTCGGCGAGTAAGCTCCTGACACCAAACAGACTGCAAAGGAGAAGTTTATACTTTACAGTAACTTCTCTGTAGTTTGATGTTTAGAGATGAAATATCTGTGTTGTACACTTCATTGAGTTGAATATGATACCAGTCCATATCCTCTCCATCTCTAAAGTTTTATGATTTCTACATTTTAGTGAGAACGCTCCTGAATCCAAGCAGACTCCAAAGAAGTTCATATCTTACTGTAACTTCTCTGTACTTTGATGTTTAGAAATGAAACCTCTCTGTGTTTCACACTTGATGGAGTAGAATAGGCTACCAGTCCATTTCACCTCCAGCTGTAAGTTTCATGATTTCTACACTTCTCGGAACCCCTTGTTTACATTCAAAACCTTCCGGAATATGTCTTTCACACGTTCTGCCTATGTTTTCAGCGGGAACGCTCCTGAATCCAAACAGACTCCAAAGGAGCAGTTTTTATCTTACTGTAACTTCTCAGGACACTGATGGTTAAAGATGAAATCTCTATGCTACACACTTGATTGAGTAGAGGAGGATATCAGTCAATCTCAGCTCCAGCCCTTAAGTTTCACTATTTCTAGCATTTCTTAGAAACCGTCATTTTCATTCAAAATCCTGTGGATTTTTGCCTTTCAGGAGAACTGCCAACATTTTCAGCGAGAAGCCTCCTGAATCAAAACATACTCCAAAGGAGCATTTTGTATCTTACTGTAAATTGTCTGTACTTTGATGTTTAGAAATGAAATCTCTTTTTGTTGCACACTTAATGGAGTAGAGCAGGATATCAGTCTATCTCATCTTCAGCTCTTAAGTTTCACGAGTCATATAAACCCTATTTTCATTGAAAATCCTCAGATATCAGCCTTTGAGGCAAACTGCTAGTGATTTCGGCGAGTAAGCTCCTAACACCAGACTTGAAGGAACAATTTATACTTTACTGTAACTTCTCTGTAGTTTGAGTTTAGAGATGAAATCTCCCTGTGTGTACAATTCATTGAGTCGAATAGGATAGCAGTCCATCTCACCTCCATCTCTAAAGTTTACGATTTCTACACTTCATAGTAACCATTTTTTCCATTCAAAAATCCTGCAGATTTCGACGTTCAGGCACTCTGCCAGCATTTTCAGTGAGAACGCTCCTGAATCAAAAAAGACTGCAAAGGAGCAGTTTTTATCTTACTGTAACTTCTCTGAACTTTGATGTTTAGAAATGAAATCTCTCTGTATTTCACACTTGATGCAGCACAATAGGATACCAGTCCATCTCAGCTCCAGCGCTTAAGTTGCATGATTTCTAGCACTTCTTAGAAATCCTTGTTTTCATTCAAAAACCTGTAGATGTCGGGCTTTCAGGTGAACTGCCAGCGTTTTTCAGCGAGTATGATCCTAAATGTAAACAGATTTCAAGGAGCAGTTTGTATCTTACTGTAATTTCTCTGTACTTTGATGTTTAAAGATGATATTCTCTATGCTTGAAGGGGTAGATAGGATACCAGTCCATCTCACCTCCAGCTCTTAAGTTTCACAATTTCTAGCACTTCTTAGGAAACCCTGTTCTGCCTTTCAAGGAACAGCCAGCGTTCTGGCTCAAACCGGTTCCAGCCAGTTCCAACCGGATCCAGCCGGTTCAAACCGGTTTCAGCCAGATATATCCGGCTCAAAACGGTTCCAGCCAGTACCAAAGGGTTCCAGGCGATTCAAACCATTCCAGCCAGATATCTCCAGCTTACTCCGGTTCCAGTCAGTTCAAACTGGTTCCTGCCGGTTCAAACCGGTTGCAGCCAGTTAAAACAGGTTCGAGCAAGAAAATTCAAGCTCAAAGCGGTTCCAGCCGGTTCAAAACAGTTCCACCCGATATATCTGGTTGAACGGGGTTACACCTAGTTCCAAACTGTTCCAGCCGGTTCAAACCGATTCCAGCCGGTTCAAACCGGATCCAGGAAGAAAATCCCGGCTCAAACCGGTTCCAGCCTGCTCAAACCGCTTACAGCCAGATATATCCGGATCAAACGGTTGCAGCCAGAAAATTCCGCCTCAAACCGGTTCCAGCCAGATCCAACCGGTTCCAGCCAGCTCCTACTGATTACAGCCGATTCAAACCGGTTCCAGCCAGAAAATTCAGGCTCAAACCGGTTCCAACCTGTTCAAACCTCTTACTGCCAGATATATCTGGCTCAAACCGGTTCGAGCCAATTCCAACCGGTTCCAGCCGGTTCAAGCCAGAAATTTCCGGCACAATACCGTTCCAGCATGCACAAACCGCTTACAGCCAGATATATCTGGCTCAAACCGGTTCCAGCCAGTTCCAATCAGTTCCAGCCGGTTCAAACCGGCTCCAGCCAGATATATCCGACTCAAACCGGTTACAGGTAGAAAATTCTGGCTCAAACCGGTTCCAGGCAGTTCAAACTGATTCCAACCAGATATATCCGTTCCAAACTGTTCCAGCCAGTTCCAACCGGTTCTAGCCGGTTCAAACAGGTTTCAGCCAGATATATCCGGCTCAGAACGGTTCCAGCAAGTACCAACCGGTTCCAGGCGATTAAAAGCATTCCAGCCAGATATATCCTGCTTACTCCGCTTCCAGTCATTTCAAACTGGATCCTGCTATTTCAAACCTGTTCCAGCCAAATATATACGGCTCAAACTGGTTCCAGCCAGTTCCAACCATCAGCAGCCGGTTCAAACAGGTTCCAGCCTGTTCAAACCGCTTACAGCCATATGTATCTGGCTCAAACCGGTTCCCACAAGTTCCAACCGATTTCAGGCGGTTAAAAGCGGTTCAAACCGGTGCCAGCCGGTTCAAACCGGTTCCAGCCAGATATATCCGGCTCAAAAACGGTTACAGCCAGAAAATTCTGGCTCAAACCGGTTCCAGGCGGTTCACTGGTTCCAGCCAGATATATCCGTTCCAACTGGTTCCAGCCAGTTCCAACTGGTTCCAGTCGGTTGAAACCGGTTCCAGCCAGAAAATTCCAGCTCAAAGCGGTTCCAGCCGGTTCAAAACAGTTCCAGCCAGATAAATCGGGTTGAAAGGGATTACACCTAGTTCCAAACTGTTCCAGCCGGTTCAAACCGGTTCCAGCCGGTTCAAACCGGTTCCAGCCAGAAAATCCCCGTTCAA
>PVHY01031868.1:0-12277 GCA_004024945.1 Uropsilus gracilis | reverse complement strand
GGGGGGGGGGGGGGGGGGGCTATCTCCCAGCCCCCCCCCAGCCTGGCCTGCCTGAGGCCCACAACTGGGGCGCCCCCAGGGTGGCCCCGCTGCAGGGACTTACCATGGAAAGTTCAGGTGTGTCTCCACCTTTTCTCTCTGAGCAAACCCCGCTGTGTCCACGTCCAGGCACATGGTTAAGCCCCCGTGGATCCAGGCGGGGCCGGACGCCATGCTGGGCTGTCACACAGGTCAGCCCAGGTACCCACGGTGCCCGCCTGCCCCTGAGGTCAGAGTGTGTGGGTGCGAGTTCCGGACCCGACAGTGCCCAGCCCTCCGCTGCGTGGGCTGCGGTGAGGTGGACCCAGAGAGGCCTCGCTGCTCCTCCCCCCACCCCTCAGCCTCCCACCCGTACCCCCGGCCTGGCCTGCGGCAGCCAGGAGCCCAGAGCAACACCAGGGCGCTTAGAGCAAGGAAAACTCAGCGACCGTGGGCGGCTGTCGGTTCACAGGCCCCGGCCACCACGACGGTCCCTTCCGACAGGTGGGGAATGAAGGCCAGGCGGCTAGTGGGCTGCGTCCACACCGTGCGTCCCCAGCCTTCTGTCCAGGGCACCCCACTGGCTCCGTGCCTGGAGGGGCAGTTGCAGGCGGCCTGGGTCCCGCGTCGGCCCCGCGTGACCCCAGCAGCACTGTGTGGGGGTGGAGGCCGGGGGCGGGGGCCAGGCGCGCGCCAGCTCATGGGGCGGTTTCTGCGCAGGCGCCAGCCCAGGCCACACCCTGGCTGCCAGCCTTTTACCTGAGCGCCCTGGGAGGAGCTTGGTCCTGGAAGGCTGTGGGGCTGCAGGGAGCGCGCAGCTTGCAGAGTGGGTGTCCGGCCTGGGAGCCGCGGTGGGAGTCCAGCCTCTGCCCAGTGCAAGGGGCGCCCTCGTCCTTCATGCGTCCTGACCATCTAGCTCTGTACTGGGGACAGGCCTCGCTCTGCCACCCCGCGGGGCACAAGGACAGCGCTCACTCTGGCAGCTGGAAATGCCAGGCGTGGGTTTCCAGACGCTGGGCAAGGGCGCAGACCCGAGGATCTGGCCTGGACCCTGATTCAGGAAGGAAGGGGGATCTTGAATGCCGAGCGGCTGCGTCTCCTGCAGTGACTTTAGCTGCAGCGGCCACATTCAGTTTCGAGATGCTTCCGCGGCCTTGACTGTGGCCGTATTGTCTGTGGCCGTGGCCGCCAGCCCCAGGCCTTGGGTGTGCACTGGCCCGGCCCTGGTGTCCCTGAGTAGAGACTTGGGGCCTTCGTGGGGCCGTTCAGCAGTTCCATGGCCTAGAGGTCATCGCTGGCCTTTGTTTTTTTGTTTTTGTTTGTTTGTTTTGGAAACTGGGTCTCTCTATTTTTGCCCGTGGAACCGCAGGCTCTCGTTGCCCGGGGTACCACAGACTCAAGCAATCCCCAGCCTCAGCTTCCCACGTAGCTGGGATTACAGGCGTGCACCACCACGCCCAGCTATTTTTTGGAACTAGGTCTCGCTCCGGGCCCCAGACGGGACTCGAACCGCGATCCCTAGCCCCAGCCGCCTCATAGGCTGAAGCTTACAAGCACGAGCCACCGTGCCTGGCCATCATCGCTGGCCTTTGAATCAGGGTTCCCAGCCCTCCTGTGACCCACCCAGTGTCCTTCCATCGACCTTCTTTCTTCTGCTTATGTTGACCCGAGTTTGTTTCTGTGGCTTGGGACTCAAACGCCCGACGAGACATGCATGCTTTTAACATCATGCACCTGATTTAAAAGAAAGAAAGAAAGAAAGAAAGAGAGAGAGAGAGAGAGAGAGAGAGAGAGAGAGAGAGAGAGAGAGAGAGAAAAAGAAAGAAAGAAAGAAAGAAAGAAAGAAAGAAAGAAAGAAAGAAAGAAAGAAAGAAAGAAAGAAAGAAAGAAAGAAAGAAAGAAAGAAAGAAAGAAAGAAAGAAAGACGCTGTATTCAAGACCAACAAATGTTTCCTTTCCTCCCCTGATCACTTCTTTTCGTCGCCCCCCCCTCTGAAGGGAGCCACAGCTGCGGGAATTCTGTGGGTTCTTCCAGGTGCGTCTGTGTGTCGGTAAGCATGTCTGTTTAAGACGGGAGCATCTTAGAAGTCACTGACCACAGTGACAGGGCTGACTTCCTGGCCCACAGGTTGCTCTGACACGTAATGATACATATTCAATAAGAATATCTAATATGAATTGATACTCATAACATTAAATCATGGTATTTCTGGAGATGATTCCTTAACTCTAAGGGTGCCCCGGCTGCTTACTCTTCCTTTGGACAAACAACTCATCCTCTCTGTGGACTGTTGGGTCGCTTTTTTTTGTTTTTGTTTTGTTTTGTTTTGTTTTTGGAGACTCGGTCTCGCTATTTTTGCCCGTGGAACCGCAGGCTCTCGTTGCCCAGGGTACCACGGACTCAAGCCATCCCCAGCCTCAGCTTCCCAGGTAGCTGGGATGACAGGCGCGCGCCACCACGCCCAGCTATTTTTTTTGGAACTAGGTCTCGCTACGGGCCCCAGGCGGGACTCGAACCGCGATCCCTAGCCCCAGCCACTTCATAGGCTGAAGCTCACAGGCACGAGCCACCATGCCCGGCCTTGTTGGGTCGCTTTGTTTTATGGACTACGAATAAGGCTGTGATGAGTTTGCTTCTAAATATATCTTCGCCCAGGGTGAGCGTTGTCAAGGGTACATTTCTGGCTGTGAAGTTACTGAGGCAAAGGGGAGAACGTTTCAATCTTGACAGCACCAAGCTGCGGTACGGAGATGGCACCCATCTTGATTCCTGCTCCATCTGGCCCCGAAAACCTGCCCTCATCCTCGGCGCATCGATGGTTCCGCAGGTGCTGCCTGGCGCATGCGCTGTGGACTCCCACCATTTTAATGCTTATTCCTCCACCCTGCAGTCAGCTTTCCCATCTTTCACTTGCACCAGTCACCTGCGTTCATCCACTTGTGCATTCTAGTCATGCCCTTGGTCTGCTGTTTTCTATGGGGTCTGAGCTGTTTTTAATGATTTTGTAAGAAGGCCTTGTTTAGGTCAGGCACGGTGGCGCATGCCTGTAAGCGGCAGCCTAGGAGGCCGCCGCTGGGGCCAGGGATCGCAGTTCGAGTCCCGCTTGGGACAATGTAGCGAGACCTACTCCCAAAAAACAGCTGGGCGTGGTGGTGTGCGCCTGTAATCCCAGCTACGTGGGAAGCTGAGGCTGGGGATTGCTTGAGTCTGTGGTACTCCGGGCAAAAAACCTGTGGTTCTGTGGGCAAAAATAGCGAGACTTAGTCTCAAAAAAAAAAAAAAAAAAAAAAAAAAAAAAAAAGGCCTTGTTTATATTTGCAGAAAATATTTTCTTTCCTTTTTTTCTACTAATATGTCTTTTTCTACTAATATTTTCTACTAATGTGTCTTTTTTGCTTTTCTGCCTTTGTACTAGTTTTGGTTTTGATTCACAGAAATATTTCATGTTCATGGGTTCAAATGTGTGTTTCTGGTGATGGTGCCCGAATTTTCTAAGAATAACCTTGGTTGGGAACTTTCTCAAGGTCTCTACTTTGAAGCTGCTAATTTAGAAACCAACACTCAAGACTTCTGGGTAAAGACAGCAGAATAAACACAAGGATTGCACTCCACTCCCGCCTAGAAGCCAACCGAAAGTTCATGTTTGATTAGTGATAGCTTCCCATGGCTCTAAATCCCCCCAAATGGGAGAAGGCACAGAATGAAACGTTTCCCTTTTCCACACCTCTCCAGGCTCAGATCCTCCTTCTGCTGTCCATAACAAGCACTGTTTTCAGTTTCACATGTGTGCCCATGTCCCCTGGTGCACGTGGAAGCAAGTAAGAATTAAGGTAAATGGATATTTTATTTATTTATTTTCATTTATTTTATTTTATTATTATTATTATTAGTTTTTTGAGACTAGGTCTTGCTAATTTTGCCCGTGGAACCGCAGGCTCACGTTGCCTGGGGTACCACAGACTCAAGCAATCCCCAGCCTCAGCTTCCCAGGTAGCTAGGTCTTGCTACGTGCCCCCAACGGGAATCGAACCATGAGGCCTGGCCCCCACTGCGGCTTCCTAGGTTGCCACTTACAGGCATGTGCCATCATGTCCGGCCTTTATTTTATTTTTAAATTTTATTTTTAAGTGATTGCACATATAAAGACAGATATAAAAGACATAGAGATGCTGTCAATAAGGGCACTGCGCACCCTCTTTGTTCAGAGGGAGGAGGCCTGCCGAATGGCAGTGGCCCCACAGCAAAGCCTCAACGGAGGAGACCAGGAGACCTACCATCAGCTGATGGATGTCCCTTCGAGAATCTGCTCTTCTAAAACATACGGCTGGGAGTCATGCCCCCAAAGCCAAAGACCCGAAGCATGACTGAAGGAGCAACAAAATGTTGCCGAAACAGCAGAGATGAGATCCACCAAGAACAAGAAACAATCATACAAGCCAAGGGTGCTCCAGGTGGCCTGTGAAGGCAAAATCAGTACAGGAAAGAGAACAGCAGTTCTACCAAGTCCCGGGAAAGCACACCCTCACCAAGGATGAGGAAATGGATCCAAAAAAGAAAAAAAAAGACGAAAGGGCTAAACATGGACAAACCACAAAAAGAAAGGAGGCGAAGTGACAGGAGGGATGTGGTGTGGTGGGGTGTTCCCATGGGGATCAGCAAGTATACAATCATGTATTGTAAAAAATCCAAAAATAAAATTAAAAAATTATTAAAAAAAAGAAAATGATTAAATAAATATGCAACGATATATGCATTTAAATAAATAAATTTAAATAAATTAAATAAATTAAATTTAAATAAATAAAAATTTAAATTTATGCCCCAAAAAAAGATAGCTATAGATATAGATTTTACATCATTGTCTACCTCAAGGTTCTCCTTCCACCTTGTCCCCTGTGACCCATCATCTTAATCTCTTGTGCCCATCCCTCCCCCTCTCTTGCTCTATGCTTCTGTTCTGCTGACAGTTTTACATTTTCTTTGCCCTTGTATTTGTTAGTTTTCCCTCTATCCCTCATCTCAGTGAGATCAGTCAGCATTTCTCTTTATTTTTCCGACTTATTTCCACAAACATGATTCCTTCTAGGTACATCCATGTTACCACAAAGGCATCAAATTTCTCTTTTTTGATGGTGGACTTGTATTCCATTGTGTACATAGACCACAGCTTTCTGATCCCTTCGTCTGTTGTAGGGCATTCGGGTTGTTTCCATGTCCTGGCTATGGTAAGTAGTGCTACAATAAACATTTGAGTACAGGTGTCCTACTGAATGAGTGTTTCTGTTTCTTTTGCATAGATTCCCAGTAGTGGAATCACTGGATCGAATGGAAGCTCCATTTTCAGTGGTTTGAGGGTCCTCCACACAGATATTTGTCCCTGGAGGGACAAAGAGAGCATGAGCAGGATGCAGGTCAAGGAGTGGTCACTGAGCTGAAAGGCCTATGAAACCCACTTGAGGACAGTGTGGAGGTTTGCAGTTCAGAAATCTCCATTTCCTCAGCAATTTGATGGCACTGGGATCTTTGTGGATATTTCTCTGTGTGTGTTTTATGAATAAAACTAGTTGAAAGAGTTGAAAGCCTGTTCAGGAAGTGGTGAGATTCTCAGGCTCTCTCTTCCCCTAAGATACTCTTCAGTGGACTGCACTTTCCCTGCCAATGACCGAGAGGAACTTTTTTCGCTCATGGGAGAGTGAGGGAGAGAGGGGCCAGGAGTGGCTGTATGACAGTGTGATGTAGGGTTACAGTAGATGACCTAGAGTTCCTCTGCCTCCTTCCTTTACATGGGACCCCTGACTCAACCTGGAAATCAGAAACACTTTCTCTGTCACACCAGAGAGAAAGCCCTCGGGAGCCTGTGAAAATGGCAGTGTCTGAGAGAAAGAGAAAACAAAAGTTATTACCATCTGCAGAGGTATGAGGGCATGGATGGGGCATGTGTGAAATATTTAGAAAACAAGAGAGAGCTTTGAAATTTAAATATGCTCGCAGGAAAAAGCCAAGCAGAATTGGAAAACAGAAGACAAAGCCAGAAGAGCTGGAAAATAGAGGATGTAGACCTCAGTGTTTCATTTGCAAGATGGTCCCAGTATAGGCCAGTGGGGCAGTGATGAGTAAGACCAGGAGAGTACCCAGCAATCTCCTGTGAACACTGGGGACCTGATTCCTTGGGGGCTTGGGGAGGGTGGTCTCAAGATCATGCTGCCATGTTCCTCCCACTCTGGCCTGAGGAAGCAGGATGATGCACCCATTAACTCTGGCACAGTGGTTAAAGGCTGCTCTTGGGGAAGGGCGGATTGATTGCTAACCCTTCATGAGCAAATCTGTAGTGACCAGGAACCATAGTTCTCAGGCACGAGACTGCTGCTGGTAATTCAGAATGTGTGGGTGGAAGGTGCCAAGAGACTGTGGGCAGGATTGATGGCAGCTGGTGTATGAAGTCCCTGCATGCTTTCTTAAGAAACCACTGCTGGATGCGCGCCACCAATACAGGGGTGCAAATCAGGCAGGAGGAAGAGGAGACACCTCCTCAGCTGTCTGCCCCCAACCTCACTCACCACCAAAGCTCCCTTAGTCTTTTACCCTTGGCCGTTATTCTGGAAGAACTTTCTTAGCTGAAATTGGTGGAAGATCAAGCCTGTCTGAACATGCTGAGAGGAGACTGAAGGAATCACAGGAGAGTGGGATTAAATATGTGATCGATGGAGAGAAAAATGGTGAGCATGGAAAAAATGAGATCATTTTGAACTCCAGAGAAAGCAGAATGTTTTCCAGGAAAGAAATGCCACCATAATTTCTTATATAACACGGGTGTGAATAGTATTTATTTGCTCAAGATAATGTAAACATTGAGTATCAGCCTAATAAAGATAGAGTAATACAATCCCAGGACATAAACACACGTGTGTGTGGTATGGGAAGGAGTGAAAGTTAAATTCCCATCTTTCACAGTGGAAAGTCAATAGCTAAAATAAGGAAGTAGCTCGAAGATATATGGTGATTCTGAAAAAAAAAATCAATTAAAGCATCAGGAATGATTTCCTCTGAAGAGTGAGAAGCGGCTTAGTGGGGGCTGTTAGTGATATTTGATTCTTTAAACGATGTGCCTATTTAACATCCATATAAGCGGCAATAAAATCAGTAATTTATCTTCTTTCTTCTGCTCTATGGAGGGAGGAAGTGAGACAGAAAATGTCCATCGTTCCTAGCTAATAAGGAAGCTGGCAAGGGAAAATAGAACTGTCTTGTTCCCTGAACTCAACCCCTAGGGGAACTTTTGTTTTCCATCTCCCGAGACAGGACAAAAATTATGAGCACCTTGGACATTAAGACTTAAAAATCTTCAGTAGAACGATTGCTATTAAACTGACCTGTTACCTGGGGGCAGCTCTTAGGAGGGTTTGGATGCAAGGGAATGGCCGAGGTCAGTGCGGAAAAGGATTCTATCAAATTCAAACATGAAGCCCAGATTTCATGAAAGGGCAGTTGACAGCACTCAGTGGAATACATTCTTCACTGTCTTTGGATGTGAATTTCTTGGGGGAAAAATCCTGACCGTTTATTATTATTGTTACTTTTGGAGACTTGGTCTCGCTATGCTGCCTAGGGTAGTCCCGATCCCGTGACCTCAAGCAATCCCCAGCCTCAGCCTCCCAGGTAGCTGGGATTACAGGTTTCTGTCACTGGGCCCGGCTGCTTTTTTGAGAACCAGGTCTCACTACGTTGCCTGGGGTAGACTTGAACCTGCGAACTCAAGTGATCCCTGTTCTCTTGCCTCCCAGAACTTGGATTACAGGCACTCGCCACCGTACCCATCTTCTGTCTTCAATCTTGACCTGCTGGACGCTTCTCCTCAGCTTAGAAAATACTCAAAAATTCCCCATGAATATAAAATTAAGCAGAAACTCGCTGTCTAGTTATCACCTGAACGTTCCCCTTTCTTTTATCACAGTAACTCTGAAAGAATGATTTAGTTCCTTTACTTCCTCACTATGGGCTCGCTGTCTTTCTTTCTTTCTTTCTTTCTTTCTTTCTTTCTTTCTTTCTTTCTTTCTTTCTTTCTTTCTTTCTTTCTTTCTTTCTTTCTTCCTTCCTTCCTTCCTTCCTTCCTTCCTTCCTTCCTTCCTTCCTTCCTTTCTTTCTTTCTTTCTTCCTTCCTTTCTTTCTCTCTCTTTCTCTTTTTTTTTTTTGAGACTAGGTTTTTGTTTTTGTTTTTGTTTTTTGAGACTAGGCAATTAGACTATGTTGCCTGGGGAACAGCAGGCTCAGTTGCCCGGGGTACCACAGACTCAAGTGATCCCCAGCCTCAGCCTCCCAGGTAGCTGGGATTACAGGTGCTTGCCACCACACCCAGCTACTTTTTGGAACTAGGTCTCACTATGTTGCCTGGGGCGGGTCTTGAACTCACAGACTCAAGTGACTCCTAGTCCCAGCCTCGTTCTGTAGGCTGCGATTAAAGGTACATGTCACCATGCCCGGCCACAGGCTGTTTCTTAACCCCGGAGCTGCACTTTTGCCAGAACCTTGCATAGAGTCGCCAGCTTCCCAGTTAGCTCCGGTCTCCCTCGGCCCTTGGCCCAGCTCATCCTCAGGCCCCTCCACCTCTCCAGGCGACTAGAAGGGCTATGAGCGCACGCTCAGGTACCTGCTCTCTCGGTCTCTGTCTTTGTATCTCTGTCTCTCTCTCTCCCCCCTTCACTCCATGAACTCCCCATATTCTGCATCTTTCTTCCCTCATCATTTTCTCCAGTTCTTTCTTCGACACTCTCTGCCAGACCCTAAGAATACGTATCCACATGGTGTCACTTCTAAGCAGAATATAGAGAAGCAACGATTTGCAACCATCCCAGTCTGAGTCGGTCCATCACCAGTTCTAGCAGCTGAAAAAATGTAGGAGTTCTTGGAGGATTTTATTTTATTGAAACTAGGTCTCACTATTTTGCCCAGGGAACCACAGGCTCACGTTCCCCAGGGTACCAAGGACTCAAGTGATCCCCAGCCTCAGCCTCCCAGGTAGCTGGGTTACAGGTACACGCCACCATGCCCTGCTGTTTTTTGGGGGACTAGGTCTCACTACGTTGCCTCGGGTGGGTCTCAAACCCGCAGACTCAAGCGATTCCTAGTCCCAGCCTCTCTCCATAGGTTGCGATTAAAGGCACGCGCCACCATGCCCGGCCCTACTTAGGGGAGTTTATAGTATCCATGCTCTCAGGGGACCAGGCATGCCAGGCTGGGGGGAGTGGGTGGTCAGGACTGGCAGGCTGCAGGGGACTGGCAGGCAGGTGACTGAGCCCCCCAGGCTCCCATGAGTCTCTCTGCTCTTTCTCTGGGCTCTCTCTGGCGGTCCCTCTCCTTGAGTTTCCCCTTGTGCTCTCATTCCCCCAGGGTGACGCTGCTTCCCAGGCCCTGGGGAGCCCACTGGGCCAGGTCAGTGGGAGGGGTCGCCGCACCCTAGGTGCTGGTCGCAGAGGCTGTTGGCAGAAGGGCATGAAAACGGCCTGCTAACTCACCAACCCCACACAAAACAAAGGGTCAGTCAGATAAGACCAATCTTAACAACATGTCCTGAAGACGGACTGTAGATGTGGAGCTACCGGAGGGGACTGGGGTAGAAGAAGGGGCAAGAACGAGATGGGCAGGGAGCCCCATGGGCAGTGGGGGGGCTGGTGGTGGGCAGTGTGTGGCAGCATCTGGGTGAGGGCTCCTTTGCTTCTAAAATGCAGACAACATTGTAAACCATTGCGACCCCAATAGAGTCAAATAAAATAGGCCGGGCGTGGTGGCACATGCCTATAGGTGGCAGCCTAGGAAGCCACGGCTGGGGCCAGGGATTGTGGTTCAAGTCCTACTGGGGGCATGTAGCGAGACCTAGACACTCCCCCCAAAAATAGTTGGGCATGATGGCATGCATCTGTAATCCCAGCTACCTGGAGGCTGAGGCTGGGGATCGCTTGAGTCTGTGGTACCCCGGGGAACGTGAGCCTGTGGTTCCATGGGCAAAAATAGAGAGACCTAGTCTCAAATAAATAAATACAGAAAAGACTCCCTGCGTGATCCAGCCTGCAGGGTGCCCTGTGCCCTTCGCTCGCTCTACTCCAGTTACACTACTGCTTTCAGTTCCTCTAATGCACCCGAGCTGGTGTCACCCTCGACCCGGTCCCTCTGGCTGGCGTGCCCCGCCCCACCCTCCATCTGGCTATTTCCAAGTCCTCTTTTAGGTCTCAGCTTATTGCCACTTCCCCCAAGTGCCTCCCAAGCGTCTCCCCTTCCCCGTCACCAAGTGAAACCAGGCTGCCCTCTTTCCTATCTTGGAAATGATTTCTGTCTGCAGAGTATTTGCTCAGGATACAGACTCGGGGGGATGCTTGTCTGCTCCCTTTCTCTGCAGACCGCAGGGTCCGTGAGGACGGGAGGCCTTCCGTCTAGTGGCGCTCGTCTGCTTGGCACTCCACATGTCCCTGGCACACGGGAGGATGGTTATGGGCTGGATGGGGGCACGAGAGGCTTTCTTCCACTCAGGCACTGCAGGGAGGACTTTGTATTTTTCACCGTGTTTTTATTTTCCCAACTACCCTACAGGTTGATTCTATCAGGCCTGTTTCAGCGGAGGAAACAGAAAAGGGAGAGATTGAGTTATACTGTCCAGCACCTGTCAGAGAATGACCGTCAGCGTGAGACTTGAAAAACCCATTTTTCTGACTCTCTATCAGGTGCTTAAGGATCCTGTGATGGTCGTTTCTACTTGGCGAATCTTGAACATTTGCCTCCAAAACTCCCCCAGCTCTTACCTCTCTGTGTCTCTCTGGTTTCCCCTTGGGTCTCCTTGAGGCCAGAGGATGGGGTCCAGTCTTGAGGGCGCCAGCGTCCTGGCCTCTTTCCTTGCCTAACACCTGTTCCTAAGAAGCCCTGGGCACACCGGTGTGGTGGGCAGACATTGCGACGGGCAGCACGCCCTCAGCTCTCCTGCCCCTTCCACTTGCTTCTTGTGGCCTGCCTTGCCTATCCCCCATGCCCCTCATGGTGCCGGCTCAGGCCTCTCTCCCTGCCCGCATGTACTCTCAGCATTTTTCAGTCCCCTTCCCTGCAAAGCTATCCCTGACCTGGAAAACGTTCATGATAGGAAAGTCAACCAAACAATACTCAAGTAAAATGCCAGGTTTTGGAGTTTCCAGAGTTGAATTGTGCCTCCCTCCCCCACCAGCCATGGGACCCTAACCCCCAGCGTGAACCTGATCTGGAAGCAGAATCATTGTAAACCCATGTTTTGTTTTGTTTTGTTTTTTGAGACTAGGTCTTGCTATTTTTGCCCGTGGCACGCCTAGGCTCTCCTTGCCCGGGGTACCACAGACTCAAGCAATCCCCAGCCTCAGCTTCCCAGGTAGCTGGGATTACAGGTGTGTGCCACCACGCCCAGCTTGTAAACCGATGTTTAAGGCCAGATGCCACGCACGAGTAAGGCAGGTCCCTGATCCAGTCTGATGGGGACTTGTCAGGGGACCCAGTGGAACAGCAGCCCCAGGACAAGCGACACCAGTGCAAGAGGCTGCGCGGATCCGGCAGCAGAGACCAAGGGGCGTTGGCGGAGGCCTCAGTCCGCCAGGAGCTGGGTGAGAGCCTGGGCGCTCAGAGCTGGGAGGGGGGGGACGCTCCGCCAGCGCCGCCATCTTGGACTGCGGGCGCCTCAACGTCGAGGCGAGGGGTTCACGTTGTTGGGGTCACCGGGTCTGTGGCACGTTGTTATGAGAGGCCTGTGTGTCGCTAGTCTAAGTGGTGTGGTTCAAGCTCGAAGAACAAACGATGCCCGTGTATGTTGAGAGGGGGACAGAGACACAGAGACAGACAGACAGACAGATGGGGGGGAGGGGGGACAAATGAGAGACAAAGAAATGAGAGAGAGAGAGAGGGAGAGAGAGAGAGAGGTGGCTATACAAAGCCAGGAGATTGATTTATAAAGCTGGCTGTGCTTCTTCAGGGTGGGCGAATGATGGGCCAAGGTGCCTCTCAGTCCTTTCACATCTCCACTCTATTATGGATTAATGCACAAACCCCTGGGCTCCCCAACCATAACGTGTGCCACATCCCTCTCCCAGCCTTGTTGGGAAGATGACAGTGCCCGGCACACAGTAGGTCTGCTGATGCCCTGGAGCAGGGGGAGCCGCTCCGAAGAAGCCCCACAGGACGCCGAGGCTCTAGTGCTTACCCCCTTCGTGGGGGGATTGTTGGGGGGCCGTCGCCAAGGGTGGGGGGCATCGCAAGGAG
>PVHY01031867.1:0-12303 GCA_004024945.1 Uropsilus gracilis | reverse complement strand
GGAGGGAGGGAGGGAGGGAGGGAGGGAGGGAGGGAGGAAGAAAGGAAGGAAAAGGCCCTAAACTAGTGGGAGAGGACAGCCTAGCTCATACTATGCTTTGCCATTTTTAAGTTGGACAGTAGCACAAAATTTAAAAAAAAAACCTCCACCACTCAGAAACCAAAACCAAACAAAAGTGACCTGTGCCCTCTCCATCCTGGGCTTAGGGGGTGTGGGTCCAGCCAGGCCAGGCTGCCAATGGGGCTGCTCTTGTGCCCACTGGTCCCTGACAGGTGGGCTGCTTTGCTAATGGAGAAACTGAAGCTCAGAGATACCTACTCACTTTCTGGGGTCACACAGCCAGTGTTCGGCAAGTTGCCTGCCAGCAAGAAGCACCCTGCTTGGTGAGCTGGAAAGACCAGAGAGCATGCAAGGGGGTGGAGAGAGTTGGGGACCCTCAGAAAAAGTCTTTGAAAGGTGGGGGGCAGGGCCCAGGATGCCAGGCTGCTGGGGATCAGGCTCTGGACCACTGTTCCTGTTCCCATTTATATCCCCCAGTCCTCACTGGGAGGGAGAGGATGGAGTCCAGAGCTCCCACTGCGGTCAAGGACTGATTGATCCTCCCAGTCTCTGGAGTTGGTCCCCACATCCGCAACTCGAGCTGCTGCGTGTTTTCTTGTCTCTGATTGTAAACAGATTTGACTAAAGAGGTAAATTAGAAGTTAATTAGAGAGAACATGATTGATGAGGCATTTTGCCGTGATTGGGAGGCGTGGAAAGGATGGGGCTCCCAGCACAGCGGTGAGAGAGGAGGGAGCAGGAGGGGAAATGCACAGGTCCATAGAGGGGGGACCTGCACAGGAAATGCACAGGTTGGAGGGGGGCCCAGTCAGGTGAGGGGCCTGTCCAAGCCTGCCCTTTCTCTAAAGCTTCGGGGTCAAGGCCAGGTATCCCTGAGGCCCGAGGGCCCAGACAAGCTCTTCTGAGATCTGTAACTAGGAGACAGGTACTGACTGCACTCCAGAGACCAGGCAGCCAACCTGTCCTGGTATGGCCAGAGCCGGCATCCCCGGATGTGCAGACTGGGTGAGGGAAGATACTGAGCTGATCCGACACACACCCTCTTGGCCCTGTGCAGCTTGAAACCTTGCAGCTCGATTCGCTATGTCTGTCGTTTACTTTAGGTCCCTGGGAGATTCAGAGAGCTAAACTACCTTGTGCAGGGTCTCACTGCTAAAGATGGAGTGAAGACTGACCTGAAGAGTGCCTTCCCGAATCCCAACCTGGGTGCCTGGCTAGGTGTCTGACTACAGACGGGTGCAAAGGTCCTCCCTGCAGCACTCGCTCACTCACCTCTATCCCTGGCGAGCTTGCTTCCTCCCAGGGCAGCCTGGCTAGCAGCAGGAACCGCGGGAACCTTTGTCCTTGCTGGACCTGGTCCAACTCCCTCTAGTTCAAGCACAGTGCCCGGTTCTGCAATGCCCGGGCCTCCTTCATATCCCAGAACATAAACCCTGACAGTGAGGAGGAGGCTGTACAGGTCAGCCCAGGCAACCCACTCATTCTCCCTGGGGAATAGCCCCGAGAGCAAGCAGGCACCGGTGTGAGGCTGCCGGGAAGCTCTCCTGTGACTGAGCTATGCCACCCACCTGTCCTGCCCACATCTGCCCCCAGGCTGAATCACAACTCTGCGCTCACCGCTCAGTGACTTCCTTCAGTCATTCATTCTGAGCTTTACTGGGGCCCCACTCTGTGCTGGGCTGAGAGGATATGAGCATGAGGAACATCAGGCTGACCCCTTGGAAGGCCAATAGTCTAGTCAGGGGAGGCAGGGCTTTAGAGTACAGGGGTAGGGGCTAGAAAAGCCCAGGAGAGGGAGATTTGGCCCCTCCAGGAAGCAACTAAAGCCAAGGTCTGGAAGAGATGCAAGTGTGTCCCGGGCAGGGGCAACTTTCATAGGAAGTACTTTCTAGAAACTTCCAAGAGGGCCAATGACTGGAAATGAGAGTGAGGGAAGTCAGTGAAAGCTGAGGTCACAGAAGGAAGCAGTTTGGACTTTATTCAAAGCCGTGGGAGCCACACAGAATTTTAAGTAAGGGAGGATGATGAGATTTGCATTTATAAAAGCGCACCCTCTGACTTTTATAGAAGAGTTGACCTGGGGTGGGTGGGTAGCTGGGAAAGCAGGCATTTCCTGCAGCTGCTAAGACCTGGGGCTGTGGACCAGACATTCAGAGAGAAGATGAGATGGTTGTTCTGTGGCTCAGTGGGCAGGGTTTAGGGTTGCAAGACTGGTAAATGACTGGTGTGGACCTTCCTGAGATGAGGAAGCCCAGAATGGGCTGGGGAGTGAGGCTTTTGAGTGGGTGATCAGAACTCAGCTGAGAGTACATTGGTTTCAAGAGATGTGCTGTAGACAGAGAGGTGCCTCGGTCAGGGCTGTCAGACTCTGTCAGTTCCCCCCCCCTCCTCCCCCCCTTCCCTCACCTCCCCGACCCAGCTAGTGCTGAGGAACCCTCAGGGGACAGTGTATGGCCCGCAGGCCCTTTCCTTTCTCATGCCCCTTTGCCTGTTCAGCAAGTCAATGTCTCTCTTAAAAGGGACAGAAAAGCGCCAGGCAGGGGACAGGGAGTCCTGGACTGGGCAGAGCAGAGCAGACCATCCCCCCCCCCTTTGTTCCAGGCTGTGTGCTCCCATCAATACTACCAGGGCCACAGGACCTGGTCAGTGGTATCAACCTGATTGTCAGTGGGGCTGGAAGCCTCCGAGGACCTTGAAGTGCAGTTTCTCTCACTACAGATTCCCTCAGACTCCTCTGACCCAAACAAGAACCCATCTGGAGAGCTTCCTTGGAATCACCTAGTCACACAGTTGCACCCTGACGGGTCTTGACCAGGGGTGGCAAACAGCTCACTGTACCGTCATTGAGCTGCCACCGGCTCTCCACCAGGGTTGCGGCGGGCGGTGCAGATTTGACTTGTTCAACAACCCTTGGCAATTTTCTTTTTTTGAGACTAGGTCTCGCTATGTTGCCCAGGGTAGTCCCGATCCCACAGGCTCAAACGATCCCCAGCCTCAGCCTCCAAGTTAGCTGGGATTACAGGCGTGCGCCACCACGCCCAGCTATTTTTTGAGACTAGGTCTCGCTGTGTTGCTTGGGGTAGTCTTGAACCCACAGACTCAAGGGATTCCTAGCCTCGGCCTACCAAGGCTGGGATTAAAGGTGCACGCCACCGCGCCCGACCCTTGGCAATTTTTATTCCCATTTTCACAGAGGAAGAAACAGAGGCTCAGAGGAGGAAAGGTCCAAGGTCACAGGGCCTGGAAAGGTCCAAGGTCACAGGGCCTGGATCAGATCCAAACCCAGACCACAGCACACATGCAAGGCAGCCTGCCAACTGCCCTGTGGGACTCCACTAGGATGGAGAGAAGCCCCTGCTTGGAGGGCAGTGAGGCCTTAGAAGCTGTTCTCGGTGACAGAGGACAAGAGCAAGGGAGGAAGAAACAGTAGGTGAGCCTTTTCTGGAAGCAGGTGGCTGGTTCCAGGAACCAGGGAAGCGGGACAGTAATTGTCTATCTGATGTTGGGGTGCTGACGTTGAGGTGAAATGGGGCCTTCTAAGAAGCACACATGACCTGTGGCCACAGCGGGGCCTCTCTTTGGAGACACAGGCCTCCCGCCTCTTCCCTGGTCTGGGCTGGGGCCGTTGGCTCCTTGGGCTGTGGCTGGCCAGCGCCACACTGGCTGAGATGGAGGGGAGCAGCCCAGAGCCCAGACCTGTCTCAGCCTGTCCGTGGGATGGGTGGTCCCAGAAGTCCCTGCCCTTTCCTGGTCTGTCTCCCCACCTGTACAGTGAGGAAATGCAATAAGATGATGACCGGTGACAGCTATAGATTATCCTAGGAAAGCAAGGACAAACAAATCGATAGCGAGCGTTTTCCCAGCGTCTGCTCTGTGTGGCAGGTGCGGCAGAAGGGGTTTTCATGCATATCTCACTTAATTTTCACAGAACCCAGATAGAGACCCCAGCCTGAGGCTTGGACGTGTTGAGGAGCGTTCTGCGGATCACGCAGCCAGGAGGGATTGAGACTGGATTCAGGCCTGACTCTGTCTGGCTTTGAAGGAGGCCAGTGTTTATTCTGCCACACACAACGCACAGGTGCACAAACCAAACCCACGCCCTGCCAGGGACATCAGCAGGCGGGATCTGGGAAAGAGGAGTAGACAGGAGTATGGAAAGAAAAGTGCAGCCACTGTGGGCAGATGTCAGCTAGAACAAGCAACTGTGGGGCTCTGGCGCCCTGCGTTTCAGTTTCTCCATCAGAAAAATGGGGAGAACCATAGGCCCCTCCAGGGTGGTTTAAATGAGATGATAGATTTAAATGAGATGATAGGTTGAAATGATAGATTTCATGCCTGTTAAGTGGGGGTGAAGAGCTCATCTAGCTCATCTCTTGCAGCTGCACTTGAGTTAGGGGGGAGAGGAGGTACACGGTTCTCAGAAAGGACCTAAGAGACAAGGTGGGCTGGGTTAGATTGGAACCGAGCCCATGAGTTGTCACCACTGCATCATCCCAGCGAAGAGCCCGTCTGGGTGGGTGGACAGAAAAAGGGAGAGGCTGAAGCAGTCCTGGAAACCTTCCTCCCCAGTTGACTTGCTCCTAACCTAGATCTTCTGGGGGCAGAGGGCTTCAGCTCTCTCTTCAGGGTCACGGGCTTCCCCTCAACCAGCTGTGTCCCCATACCCACTTCTGCTCCCTGAAGGCAGTTTCTTGGGATGTGGAGGCCAGTATTGGGGGTGAGACTCGGAGGACTTCCCATGTCGCCGGCTTCCAGGATCACAGCTGGAGATGTTCCCGGACTAGAGGGGAATTTATCCCCTCCTTGAGCTGCCATGGCATGATTTACAGGCCTTGGAGAGTGCTGTGAAAGACTGGAGAAGGTTCCAGCCATTTACGTATAATTACCCGGCTCCTCCATCCAGATTCTGCCGATAGATTATTAATCAAAGAGATCACATCCTGGGACTCCAGTGCCGCTTCCACCTGGCAGGGACCTCTAGGGGCGATATCTCTGTCCTGGTCACTCTGCCCCTTCAGCTCTGTCTCGTCACCTCTCCAGACCTCAGTGGTCTCAGCTGCAAGATGGAGTGAACACCACCCCCTTCCCATCGTTGTGAGGATTTAACAAGTGGAACCGCACTGCCTGGCACACACCAGTGCTCAGTGACCCTTCTGGCTCCCTGTGTGTGGTCCATGAGATGCCAACCCTGCCTCCCCTTGGCATGGTCTAGCCTTGTGCTGTCCGCGAGGGGTGTTAGGACCCCCAGGTGGCCCCTGAGTGCTGTGGTGTGCCACTGGTGTAAAGTAGGCAAACAAAAATTATGTCAAATAATCTCATGAATAAAGTTCTATGTTGATGACTTGTTGAAATGACAGTATTTTTGGGAGATCAGGCTGCATGAAATAGGTTATTAAATTGATTTTACTAGTTTCTTTTCACCTTTTTATGACTGTGGCTACTAGAAAATTTTAAATTACACATGGCCTCACTAATTACTCACTGCCGTGGAATATTTAGGCCGGCATTAACCACACCATTATAGTCATTTCAGGAATTGAAAAACACTCCTACAAAGCAGAATCTTGAAATTGGCAGAAGCCCTGCTGTCCTGTTGTTTTTAATAAGCACCTAGTTTGCAGGGTGAAAGGGCCTAGGAACCCCATCTTGGATGCAATTAATTGTCTTTGATGGGAATTATCATCAGGGCTCTTGCTGGGACAACACAGATAGATGCCACGTGTTTGTCCTCCCGACCTTGGTCGAGTGCAATTTACGAGACTGGATTCCTATTTGAAGGCCAAAGCCCAAGGGTGTTCTTTGGTGCCCCTTTTGGGGAGCACAGTGTCAGGGATCTGGGAGGAGTGGCTTGACCGCCGACTGGTGATGGGTCTGAACTCCTGACCCCACGTCCGAGTGAGGAGACCTGATCCTTTGCCTTGGCGGCCCTTTCCTCCTTGTTCTGGTCTCAACCCTGCTTGTTCTGGTTTCCACCATGCCCTGGTCTCAACCCCTCCCCCCTTGGGTCTGAAGCCAACAGTGGGTGAACTTTGATCTTCTAGGTCAAAAAATGGAGATATTTTAAACCCTAGGGCCCACCCAGGCCAGAATTCAGAAGAAAACCTCAGAATGACCCCAGATGTCTTTGCGGGGTTACTCAGCCTGATGGGGACCTCCTCGTTGGCCCTGACTTCTGAGAGAGGTAGAATACAGACAAAGGCTCAGAACCTGTGAATATGGAAGGACCCCAGTCTACATCAAGGTGGGTCACAGAAGCAGAAAAACCTGGTGGTTCATGGGGATGTGGCCTGATGATGAAAGCCACCAGGAGGCATCCTCATTTCAAGAGACCGACTGGGCCCAATCAGGGGACAGAAGAGGCAGGCCCCCTGTTGCCTCCCCCACGGCAGTCATGGAACCCACCGTGAGATACATGTAGGGTGCTTGGTAAGTGGGCAGATTCCCATAAGCCTCCCCTCACCAGACTGGAGGGGAAACCCCCTGAAGGGGGACCTGGTCTCTGCAGGTAGAAGCAACCTCCCCAGAGATGCTCAAGTCCTCTAACATCCTGGCTCCGTATCTAGGTCAGTGGTGCTCAAGCTCAGGTGTGCACTGGGATCACCTGGGAATATTTTAAAGCCCTACACCTAGTCCTCATCCCAGACTGACCAAACTTGTCAGAATCTCTGGAGTGTGGCCTGGACATTGTTACCTTTTGAAACCTTCCCCAGTCATCTCAGCATGCATTGACAAGCTAAGCCACCCCAAGTCAATTCTATAGCCTAAAATCCATGTCCAGGGAAAGGAGAATGGGAACTTGGGAACTCAGAGAGGGAAAGCGACTTGCCCAAGGTCACACAGCGAGGTGATGGCAAAGCCAGTCCTGGCCTCAGGCCTCTTTGCTGAGCCTGTGCCAGATTCTCTCTTGAAGTGGCATCTCCTTTTATAAACCAGAGCCCACGCAGGCAATGTCCACAGTATTTCACTCTAATAATAGAACTGGGCACGGTCAGGGTTGGAGCTCCAGGGTGGGCGCCGTGATGGCCATTAGCCAGGCCGTAAGTCTTTCGCTTTATCCAAATCTTGGGCAGTCATTTAGGAAATTTAATTAAAGGGGGAGAAACGGGGACACCTCAAACTCCTTGCCTCCTGTTATAATGAGTGAAATACACCGGGCTGTAAAAGGAAATGCTGTCGGAGACGCAGCACCGATATTTTATTGCCAGGTTTTATTCGCAGATGTAAACGTAATCGCTGGAAACCGGAGCGCTATTAACGCACATATTTTCACACATCCGGGGCCCTGCCTGCCCTCCCCACTCTGTGTTTGTTCACCCAGTTCCTAAGGTCAACCCTGACGCTTTCGGGGCATGTCTGTGCTAAGTCTGGATTTCCCTGTTGGCTTCATACCCTCCCAAGGCAGATAAGGTTTTAATAGAATTCCATTGCTCCTCTGAGCTCAATAACGCATTCTGGAAATTAGGCGGCTACATACTAAAGCCATTGTTCCCCCTTATAAATGGGCTCCCTCAAAACCAGTGACCGGAAGGTCTCTGATAAGCTCTCATGAAGGCTCGCTCCACATGTTATTGGTGTGTTAAAAGGTGCAACTCTGGGCTCATGCTGCTCATTGTTCAGGGCTGATACATTTAAGTAGTTTCTCCATGAATCAGGCAGCTAAGGTATTTTCCCCCTCTTGGCATTGATAGATGAGAGAAAGGAAGCCATTTAGACGGCACCATATAGGGTCCTAGCCCACACGGTGAATGATTTCCAATGCCTGGTTTAATTTATTTTTAAATGAAATTTGTTATTGATTCTGGATTAAAAGGACAAATCTTAAGGCTGTTACTACTGACAGAGCTATGGTGTCAAGTGACACCTCTCAAGGGAGAAAGGGAGGGCAGCCTCCCTAAGTCGGGGGAGTGTAGAGAGTTTCAGGGGAGCTTGGGTCCAAGGTAGAGAACAGCACAAGATCCTTTCTTGGGGGAAATTTTATTTTATTTTATTTTATTTTATTTTATTTTATTTTTGAGACTAGGTCTCGCTATTTTTGCCTGTGGAACTGCAGGCTCTCGTTGCCCGGGGTACCACTGATTCAAGCAATCCCCAGCCTCAGCTTCCCAGGTAGCTGGGATGACAGGCATGTGCCACCACGCCCAGCTATTTTTTGGAACTAGGTCTTGCTACGGGCCCCAGGTGGGACTCGAACCGTGATCCCTAGCCCCGGTCGCTTCATAGGCTGAAGCTTACAAGCACGAGCCGCTGTGCCCGGCCTTCTTGGGGGAAATTTTAAACCATTTTTTCCAACTGAAATCTTGACATGACATTGGCCTTCTAAGCCACATTTATGTGATGGAAGTAGCAGTGGTATTTGTCTGGGCCTTCATGTGACCCCTAATTTTATTGCCTCTAGGGATGAGAAGCTATCTTCAGGAGGACGCTATCTTCAGGAGCACTCCTAGAGTGAAATGAGTGACAAGTGTCACCCACCTTAGTAAACTCTTAGAGACTACTTCCTGGGACAGTCTTTAGTCATCTCCTGCCTCCTCAACATTCTGGAGAAAAGAGATGGGGGTAGGAAGGGAATATATACTGGGGATCACTCTCATCTGACCTTTGCCCTGCCTTACTGTGCAAACTTGTACAGATTACTTCATCTCTGAGCTGTAGTTTCTTTATCTGGAAGAGAAGAAAGCAATATATTGTGACCTCAGGGGTTGGGGCATGAATATATGAGATCATCGATGTAAATGTGATTTGTAAATTGTAAAGTGCAATTTAGGCGCTGCAGAAAATATAGGCAGGACAGATTGTTAAGCAGGAGGACTCTGAGTTGGGAGACAGAGAACCTGGGTCTGGTTCTGTCATCGTTGTCTGTGTGACTGAAGTCACTGACCCTCACTGGGTCTTAGTTTCCTATGCTTCGAAGAGGGTGGGCTGAGCTGGATGGGCTTAGGTAGGTATTAAGCCTAAGACCATGAGTTCTAGAGTCAACACATCACAGTTCTTCAAGTCTCCTGCTGTGTGACAGTGGGCAAGATACTTAACTTCTTTGAGCATCTGTTCCTTATCTGTAAATAAATAAGAATAACACAAATACTGATAGTTACAATAAGAGCCAACATGTAATCACTATGTGTCAGGTACTGTTCTAAGTGTTTTCCATATAGTAGGTCATTTAAATCTCACAATAATCTTGCAATTGATGTGTTATTACAGCCCCATCACTCATTTGCTGATGAGGAATTTCAGGCACAGAAAGATTAACTTTTCTAAGGTCACACAGTTAGCAAGTAGAAGAACTCAACTTAAAGCCACATTATTCTACCCTGTATGACCATACCCTGTTCGTTCTTAGCCTTAAAAAGGATATATAGCAAATCAGCACAGTGAGGGGTAGACCGTGATGGACCAACAGACACTCTAAGACAAAGATTCTTCTTGTGGCATTTCTTTTTGTGGGGGACTCAGACTGGAGACTGGCCAATGGGGGACAGATGGGAAGTTGTATAAGCAGAGGAGGAAGCACTGGGGAGGAGGTGAGGACTTGATGAGGCCGGAGCACATTCAACAGAGCCTGGAGTAGAAGGTCAAAGGTGAGGCTGAGACATTGAATGCAAATGAAAGAAGTCAGGAATTCTCTAGTAAACAAAGCTACTGGAGATGTTGAAACAGAACCATTACAGCATGAATGTTTTCAGTCATAAATTCCCTGGCAGTCTGTCCTTGATGGAATATTGGAACTCACTGGTTTTAACCCGATTCTGTACTGAGAGGTAAAGGAAAGGACTCCTTAAGGTCCTAGGACCTACCGTGGTTAGGGATTGAGAAGCAGTAAGCATCTCTCTTATCCTGACCTCGTTCCTCCTCAGCACCCAACCAAGGATTCTTGTTTACTCCTCTCTTCTAACTTGTTTCAACTTGTCCTCTTACCCATGCCCTCTTCTCCCAAACTGTGGTTTAAGATGAGAGATTCCTGGGTTTGAGCCCCAGTTCGGTCATCACATTCTACTGGAGGGGGCCTCATACTGGGTCTGAAAGTCCCAGGTTTCAGTCTTGGTACTGCTATATGAGTTTAAAGATTCTGGGTTTCGTCATCTCCATTATAGGAACAACTGAGCTCGTTTCATTGGGAATGAAGTTCAAGTGAATTAATGAATGAGGAAATGCTTTTGTAGAGCCCAAGAAGCCTGCCCTTCCTAGAATAACATACGTGCCTCCTCTGTGTGGGGAGGAAATGAAAAGAAATGGGTTAATCAGACAAAATATTGGCCCCTTTCTCCAGCGAATGTGGGCTGGAAAGAATTGGGAGGACGGCGGGGATCTGTCCGCGGTGCTGAAGGCAGCGCCGCGCCGACACCACCGCCGGGTCCGTGTGTTGTTACTGAAACGCGGTATCTGTAATTGCGCGACTCTTGAGGGGTCTGTCCTTAGATATAAACGGACTGTATTCTTGCTGGCGACCACAGGACCCATCTGGTGAGCTGCTCGCCATGATATTGGAAGAGGGAATGTAAAAACAGAGTAAAGACAGGGGGGTCGGGGGACGTCCCTTGAGCTCTAACCTCATTCTCAAACTTGGGGCGCTCTCACAACGCTGGAGCCAGCTGTGGCCTGGAGTGGGGAGGGAGCCATCTTCATTGTTGAGTCGCATTCCCTGGGAGGGGAGAAAGTCGGAAGATCCGTCCACGGTTCTTCTAAGACCCCGCTGAGATGCTTTCGTTCGTTGAAACCGAGTTGGCTGGTGGGGTTGACGCTTTCCTCCTCTGTGGTGCCTAAACCGCTGCAGCCAGGGTCCTGTCAGGAACGAAGGATAAGGAATGGGCGAGCAGGAGAGATCCCGCCAGGGAACCAGAGGCTTCATCTCAGACTCTCTCGCTGTCCACCCTCGTGCCTGCACTGAAGGGTCCCAACGGCATCATTTGGGGGCTTCAATCAGGGGAAGAATCTGAGGGTCTCGTTGGATTCCTACTCTTGAGAATGGGAGTGGATTCACTATTCCCCGCCCCCTCCAGCCCCCCTCCCCCACCCCGCCCCAACATTCCATCTAGGACTATCGATTCTAGGAAGGGAGCCTTATGGTCCAGAAGGGGGCGATCCAATCCAATACGTAGGACCCGGAACCTTTAAGGTAGACGAGTCCCCAACAGCTGGCCCGCCTCACTCCCATTATACAGACACGAAAACTAAGTCCCAAAGAGGGAACAGCAATAACGATTGTGGAGCCCTCGCCATGTGGGTGGTGGTGCGCTAAGCGCCTAGCGGACATGATTTTCCTAAACTCTCACGACGACCCCTGGAGGTGGCTCGTATTTCCATTTCTCAGATGCAGACCTTGAGGCTCAGACGTGGGCGGACACTGACACGATCGCGCGGTCCCGGGCTGCCGCAGGGGCCATCACCGAGTCCCCCGAGCGCCAAAGCCCAGTTCCTACCCTGCCTCATCCTCGCCTCTCTTCTCACTCCCGCCTGCCTCCCGCCACCGGCAAAGCCACCTTTGAGAGCGCTGGCCCTGTCGGCGGCTGGACTGGCCCCCCCCTTATCCCGCTGAAAGTATTTTTGCTTTCGAAGCCCGTTGGGTTACGCTTTGCGGGAACCGGGCTCTTCGGCTGGCTCCCTGCGTGCCAGCCCGCCCCCCAGCTGCGCTCTCGGGCGGGGCAAGTTGCGGGTACCGCTTTAAAAATCCCAGCCTGGGCAAAACTTTGATGATAAATCAAGCGGCAGATCCCTCCGCCGCCGCCTCCTCTGGGCGGGCGGGAGGGAGCGGGAGGGAGGGGGTGCGGCGGCGGCGGCGGCGCCGAGCGGAGTGGCCTTCCGCGGAAGGGAAGAGTCCCGCAGTCGGAGGCGACCGGCTGGGCGTGCGCTCGCTATCCGCATCCGGGGCTGGGCCGGGGCCCGCGAGGGCTGGGGCCGGGGCCGGGCCAGGTTCAGCCGGCGAGGAGCAGCTGGCGGAGTCGGGCAGCCAGGCCGCACCGGGCAGGGGACGGCGGGCGCGGGGTCTGCGGGCTCCCGAGCCCCGATGTGAGGCGGCGGCGCCCCCGGCCCGAGCGAGCACCATGGGGGCCCCGCTCGCCTTGGCGCTGGGCGCCCTGCACTACCTGGCACTTTTCCTGCAACTCGGCGGAGCCACGCGGCCCGCCGGCCACGCGCCCTGGGACAACCACGTCTCCGGTCACGGTGAGTTCGGTCGCCGCCCCCGCGGACTTCCCCACCCAACCCCACCCGGGCTGCGCCGCTCCAACTTGGCGGCGCCCGGGCTCG